>LGRX02009938.1:0-21763 GCA_001247695.2 Cymbomonas tetramitiformis | reverse complement strand
ACTTACTTACTTACTTAGATGACATTATTAGCGTCGGTCATGGTCATGGCTTAGTCAGCGTTCACTGTTTATTCTTTCACTGTTTATTTTTCATCTTTGTAAAATATAAGCGAATGCGGATGAGATAATCGAACGATCAGATTTCAGATGGCCTACAGATACAGGCCTAGCGGAGATCTCAAAATTGAGATCGACCAAGCCTAGTATCATATATACATCCATTCTACGGACTACCACAAGTTTATTATTTGTTATTTAATATTTAATATTTAATATTTAATATTTAATATTTAATATTTAATATTTAATATTTATTACTTATTACTTATTACTTATTACTTATTACTTATTACTCATTATTTAAAATTCAATATTTTCAAATTTAAAATTTAAAATTTAAAATTTAAAATTTATTATTTATTATTTATTATTTATTATTTATTATTTATTATTCATTATTCATTATTCATAATATATTACTTATTACTTATTACTTATTATTTATTGCTTATTATTTATTGCGTATTATTTATTGCGTATTATTTATTATTTATTATTTATTACTTATTATATATTATATATTATTTATTATTTATTATTTATTACGTATTATGTATTATGTATTATGTATTATATATTATGTATTATTTAACATTTATTATTTATTATTTATTACTTAATATTTATTACAAGTTGTTTATTATTTATTATTCGTTATTCATTATTTATTATCATCCATCTAGTAATAACTTATTAATAATAATTTACGTAATAATTTATTATTTATTATTATCTCAGCGCTCAGCGCTCAGCGCTCAGCGCTGAATCATATTTCGGTCATTTCCATGAACGAAATGAGATTGAAATGAGAATTCGTCTCATTTCGTTTCTGGATTCTGATTGGTGGAAAACGAAATGAGATGAGATTGAAATGAGAATTCTGAAGTGACACTTTAGTGTCTGTGTGGGTCTACAACGGGGGGGGGAGCTACTCTGGCTGAGACCAGAGTTTACGAGCTGTGGCCGCTGCGCGGCCGATCGCGATTTTCGACACGACAAGAATGGAATGCAGCTCCTAGACCCTCCGGTCAAGTACAGAAAAATAAAAAAATCCTTAAAAAAGTGAAAACAAATCGCGTCCGGAGGCTCTGGTCTCAGCCAGAGTACGTACTGTACAGTAGGGGGTGAGCAAATAAACCCGAAACCGTCGCACAAACGGTTACTCTAAACTCTTGCCATGTTTTACAAGTTGAAGTAATAAGAAGTTCCTACAGGATCTCGGATCTGAAAGGCTTACTAGGTTGCTTAATATTCACAGCGAAAAGTCGCGGACCTTATTACATCTACACAGAAATATATGCGGGTGCATGATTTCTGTTTTATCTAAGTTTCTTGTCTATAGGGTTTGCTCATGGATATCAGACATATCGTGGGAGAAGCAGACGGCATACTTTCCATCGAGTAAACGTTCATGAAGGTGTGCGCCTTTCGTGAGTTTGAGCGGGGTGCATAGTTGGCTGAATCGCATTTCTCAGCAGCAACTTAAAGCTAATGCTTCCAGAATTATTTTTCCATCCAGAGACTACACGCGCGCTTGTTGGTTATTCCCCGTGGCTCAGAGAGTATGCCCAAATGTTCGCAGGCTCTACATCTCTTGGATATTGCGCGATGTGGCTGCCACAGTTGCTGAACTCGAGCAAGTTCACGCAGCATATCTCAGGTGTGAAAACAGCGTAGAAACTCTTTCGCCTCAGGAAGTCATAACGCTACTCGTGTTGTGTACGCTATAATCCATGACACATATGTGTGTTTGCGAGGGTCGGAATGCTGTACGTCAGTGAGTGAAACTCAGCACTTTGGTTTCTCAATGTTTCTGAACTCGAGCGAAATCCCCGGCTGCTTGCTCAAGTTGTCATAAAATATGTGCCGCTTTGCGGCATTCGTGGTTATGTACAACGGGAACGTCGAAGTTAGGAGTTTTAAAGCGATCCATATCCTTCTCCAGGAATCCAACAGCAATACACCATCCCAATGTGACGACAGGCAATTATGCAGCGGCTATGCCCTCCGTGTCACTGCTAACAAGCTCAGCACCGGTTACGCCCTCCCTCACACGTGTGACAAGCCCCGCACCGGCCATGCCTTCCGTAACACTGCTGACTTGCCCGGCAGCGGTCATGCTCTGTGCGACGCTGATGACAGGCCCAGCAGCGGTCATGCCCTGTGCGGAATCTGATATTTCCAACGGCAGTGATGCCCCTCCTTGACACGACGGACATTATACCCTTCTATTGGCACTGCTGACAAGCCTAGCAGCGCTCAGGCCCTGCGTGACATCTTGCACAAGCCTAGCAGCGCTCAGGCCCTGCGTGACATCTTGCACAAGCCTAGCAGCGCTCAGGCCCTGCGTGACATCTTGCACAAGCCTAGCAGCGCTCAGGCCCTGCGTGGCATCCTGCACAAGCCTAGCAGCGCTCAGGCCCTGCGTGACATCTTGCACAAGCCTAGCAGCGGGCATGTCCTCTTTGACACAGCTGACAAACCCAGGACTGCTCATGTTGTAGGTGACACTGGTGACGAGCCCAGCACCTGGCATGCCCTGCGTGACACTGATGACAATCCCGGCACCTGGCATGCCCTGCGTGACACTGATGACAAGCTAAGCACCTGGCATGCCCTGCGTAACGGTAGTGGCAAGCCCAGCACCGGTTCTGCCCTCCGTGACACTGCTGACAAGCTTAGTAGCGGTCATGCCCTGCGTGACAACTCTGAGATGCTTAGCACTGGTCTGTCCATGATACTGGTACTAAGCCCAGCACCGCTCATGCCCCCCGTGGCATTGATGACAAGCCTAGAAGCAGTTATGGCCTCCGTGGCATCTTTGACGTGCCCACCACCGGTTCTGTCCTACGTATCAATGCTGAAAAGCCCAACAGCGGTCACGCCCTCCGTGACACTGCTGACATGGCTACCACCGGTCATGTCCTGCATAAAACTGCTGATATGACCAGCACCACGGATGCCCTGGGTGACATCTTTGACATGACCAGCAACACTCATGCCCTTCATCACACTGATGACAAGCCCCGCAGCGGTCATGCCCTATGTGACACTGCTAACAAGCCCAAAACCACTCATGTCCTACGTGGCACTGCTGCCCTGCCCCGCACCAGTCATGCCCTGCATGACACTACTGACAAGCCTCACAGCGGTTGTGCCCTGCATGACGTCTATGACAAGCCCAGCACCGCTCATGCCTTCCGTGACACTGATGACAAGCCCAGCACCGCTCATGCCTTCCGTGACACTGATGACAAGCCCAGCAGTGGTCATGCCCCCTGTGACACTGTTGACATTACCACACCAGTCATGTCCTGCATGACACTGCTGATATGACCACAACCACGAATGCCCTCAGTGACATCTTTGACAAGCCCAGCAGCGTTCCTACCTTCTGTGACACTGCTAACGCGCTGAATGGCAAGATGGGTAAACGAAATTTTAGGTGTAGAGTAATGGGGCATTGGCGCGATGAAGCGTGCAGCGGCCCAGCGAGAGTTGTGGGGTCCAGGGGCTTTCAGGGAGTGGCCCTGACCACCATTGCCAAAGAGGCAGTCAAACGTTGTTTCCACGTCGTCCGTCTGGCAGTGTTGTTGGTCACGCCGTGTAAAAATTGGCCGTGCTCTGAGGTCATGTTGGACAGATAAACAATGAGGTGCTTTCTCGGGCGTGATGGGATTGTTACGGGTGCTCGATGAGATTCCCTTGCCTTTCCGATTCGTGGTATGATGGTGTTTGGTCTTTTGGGCCCTCCTAGGAAGGCATCTGCGCTGTGAGAAAATACACTGAGTCGCCCGATCGTTGCGGCAGGCAAAAGGTTATAACATGATTCAATCGACATCATAAATTGCGAATGACAGAAGAGAATGACAGTAGAGATAGGATGCTCGAATAAATGAAACAATATACGCAATCCTAACGAGCAGCAGTGAACAATATACGCCGTCCTGACGAGCAGCACAGATGTTTGCTTTTGCAGGCTTATGTTGAGCGCGCTCCAATGTCTCAGAGAATTTATGCATATGTACGGATCCGCCCCTTGAGTTCCAGCGAGAAGCGAGCCGGCGAGAAAAGCTGCTGGCAAGTCTCCGGGAATACCATCTCGGCAGCCGAGGGTTATGGCAAACAGTCGGTCAGTTCCAGTCAAGTTGACCACGTGTTCGATACCGACAGCGACAACAAAGTGGTCTATGACATTGCGGCGCAGGATCTCGTGGGGGACGTTGTAAACGGCGTCAACGGAACCCTGATTGCGTACGGTCAAACGAGCGGCGGGAAGACGCACACAATGATCGGGACGAGGGAAGAGCCAGGCGTGATCTCACGGGCGGTGGAGGATATCTTCCACCGCATCAACGCAAGTGACGGAAGAGAGTTCTTGGTCCGTGTTTCCTACTTGGAGCTCTATAATGAGGAAGTGCGCGACCTCCTGGCGCCCGGGAAACCTCTTCGCATATTCGACCGTGGGCACGTGAGCCACGTGGAGGGCCTGCACGAGGAACCTGTCGGCAGCCTGGAGGCCCTCGCGTTCCACATGAACAAAGGGGATTACAATCGTCATGTCGGCACCACAGACATGAATTCTCAGAGCAGCCGCTCTCATGCGATCTTCCGAATAGTCATCGAGAGTCGGAGCAGGGCGCAGGGGCAGCCTGTCAGCGCCGCGCACCACACGGATGAGCAGGGTGAAGCCCGTGGTGTTCTGGTGTCGACCCTCTGCCTGGTGGATCTCGCTGGCTCCGAGCGGCTCTCGAAGACCGGCGCAGATGGTGCGCAGATCAAGGAGGGCGTCAACATCAACAAAAGCCTCTCCGTACTCGGCAACGTCATAAGCATCCTGAGCTCTGCAAAGACAACGGCCGAAACGCACATCCCTTATCGCGACAGCAAGCTGACCCGAATCTTGCAGCCTGGTAGGACCCTACCTTTGTCGCCCTGGAAACATCAGGCCCCAAGCCTCAAACGATGGAGCACCGTCTTGCAGTTCGGGCCTCACGCACCCTGCCGCATCTTTTGAACTGATATGAGGTGACTGCCGAAAGTGCGACGCGTCAACTCAGGCATCCTCCTACTTTGATTTTGCCAAAAGTCCTGGGCGCAGTTTGCAGTCTTAGTAGACGAGAGCAAATTGAAAAGATGGCACCGAACGGCAACTTTAGCACCCCTCGATGAGGCGTTCATTTCAGATCATCCTGGCCCTCCAAGCATCCCTACCACGCCTGTACAATTCGTGTCGCCGTTGGATGACTTGACACTGAGGCTGCATCATTGAATGTGGGGCCAAATCGGGGACGAGCAGGTCTCGGCGGGAATGCGAAAACTGCCATCATTTGTGCGATGACCCCTTCCGCCCGACACTTGGATGAATCGAAAGGCACGTTAGGCTTCGCCTGCCGCGCAATGCGCGTGACAAATCATGTGACGGTGAACCGAATCAGGCATCGAGATTCTTTCATAGGCCTAAACGGGCAGAAGCTCGACGAGCTTCGCGTCAAACTACAAGAAGCCGGCCAAAGCAGTGAAACGCTAGACACCAAACCAGAAACCAAGAAGACCGGCTCCTTGGCGGCGCTGAAGTGGAAGCTGAAGGCATCCTCGCAGGCCGAGCAGGAGAGCCATAAGAAGGCGCAGCAACATCTGCAGGACGAGTTCGATAGCCTCATGAAGCTCATGCTCGTTGGAAAGACGCAGACTCACACCGGCAACCCTTCCGATGAACGGCTGAAGCACTCTGGCCGTGTGCTCCACGCAAAGCCCCGGTCTGGTGATGCCGGCACGGATACCGCAGCTTACCATTGCAGCGCAGCTTTTGGTGCAGACACCAACGATCATGACGGTCGCAGATGTGACGTCCCGTCTCCAGTGAGGAGCAATTTCACGATGGAGCTGATGCATGCAAAGTTTGACAAAGGTACTCGAGGGGCTGGGCCACAGCAGAGCATCGCAACAAGACGAGGTCCTGCGCTTTCGCTGACAAGATGGGATTCGGGTGGGGCGGACATCACAAACTGGCTTGTTTCCACTTCCGAGAGTGTGAGCCCTGCAAAGGAGCGCCAGCTTCACAGATCACACCATGACGGGGAAGTCGGTCATCAGCCCCCGTCGCCGGTGCAGATTCAGAGCGAACAGAGTGAGGCATCAACAGGATTTTTTACGCCAAGAGCATCGCTCGTCCCCTCCACAGAGCAGGAAGCGCTGACATCGCCGCATCAGGCGCAGTCGGAAGAGCGCAGGGAGAACGACAAGCGGCACGTGGACTCTAACAACGAACAGGGTGCACTAGGCTGTCTGCAAGTGGAGAACGCACGGCTCGAGCAGGAGAACGAGAGTCTTCGAGGGGAGAACGAAGGCCTCAAGCTGGAAATGGCATCGCTCAAGGCAGAGAACAAGCGCTTGTTTGAGAGCGCGCACTCTGGGGTGCTCACCAAAACACTACGGTTGCGCAGTGAAGGAGGGATTGGGCAAGCCTCCCATTTTGTCAGTGTGTTGAAAGAGGATACCCTTGAAAAAAAGGAAGGTAAGTTCCATGTCACCTGGAACCAGAGACATGTTGAGCTCAAGGCGGATGGCTCTATACAATGGGGCCTGCAGGGCGCGCTCCCAATAGATGGAGGGATTGCTGTGCGAGCCGGGCTCCTTCCTGAGGCTGGTGAGTTCTGGGTGAAAATTGTGCAAAGCAAGGACGCCGTTAAGGGCAGAGTCAGCCAAGAGGGCAAGGAGAGACTCGGGAGAACTAAGGAATCAGGGATGCAGAATCTGCAGTTCCGTGCACTCTCAATTAAAGCTTCATGGAAGTGGGTCGAGCTGATAAATAGCCTGCCACCAAACCGATTGATGTGATGTTTGAAGTTGCTTCATGATTGCAAACGCATGCTTGGATGAATTCAGACACGATTGACGCCTTGCAAGGAGGATCCTCACAATTGTAAATGTAATGAAGGGATTTGTCCATGAGGCAATGACTTTCAGAATGATACCCCACCACAATTCATTTTGGTGCATGCTACACGTTCGACTTCAAAATCACCGATGTGATGTCCTGGTGGCAGTGTGTTGTGTATGCGGATATCGAGTCCCAAAATCGTACCGAGTATCGAGGCCCATGCCGCACGTAGTATGTGAAGAGGCAAATCTGTCAGTTTGAAATGAACGAAGGTCAATGTGAATGTCCTCGCACTCAGCAAAATCAGCGTTTTATTGATTTTATCAGCCTGGTGTGTGCATGTGTGTGTGTGTGATGTGTCCTCTTGTATACGTAGGTATTTAATATGCTTATGATATTGTCGGTTTCGAAAAGATTTATCCTAATTCGCTTAAATTAGTGGTGTGTCCCAGATAATCCGAAACGGTCTGGGTCGCGTTTTATCAAAATGAATATATTGGTGTGTGTGTGGTCCGTCGCTGCTTATCAATGGGGGATATATTTTCGCATATATTTTCGTCACCAGATCATCTGGCGGGCACAAATGTTGTGGTTTTGGTGATTCATCTTCAAGTAGGGGATGTGGGTACCACTTGGTCAGCCTCGCCCAATGAGAATTCGGCTGGCACACCCACTCAGAAAGAAGGCAGCATCCCTCTCCTCACTCGTCATCCCGGGAGGGGGAAGGTGGTCCTTCAGGAGAGGGATGGAAGCGGGGGGCAAGGGAAGAAGCTTCTTTTATCTATCAGTCATCATGGGTGTAATGAAACGCTCTCCAGAGAAGAGGTAGCGGTACTGCATTGTTGCACATGCCACGCCTTCGACAGTCGAAAGCGTCACTGTCGTCCTGTATACTGCTGCAAAATCTCGTCTCCTGGGTGAATCTCCTCTGAACTTTAAAATACGTATGAGATACTGAACCATTTGCTTGGTTTATGAACGCTGTGATATAACTTCTTTGGATAACCCTGTTAAACAACTCTGCTGAATAACTTCTCTTATGTGACCTTGCTAAGGAGCTCTGCGATATAGTCGCGCTCATCTCTGAATAATAAGGAACTCTGAATAATGGACTCTGAATAATGGACTCTGCGATACAGTCGCGCTCATCTTATGTCGGATGTATATATATATATATATATATACTTTGGAATAGCTGTGACTGGAGAATGTACTCATCTCTGATAGAAGGATAAGAAATTTTGAATGGTAAGGAATACGCTCAGCTCTGCACTCTGCGTATAGGGATACGCTCATCGCTGCAATGCGACACATATCGTTGCAGGGAACATATAGTCGCGGAATGGAAACACGGCAAGTAGCAAGTAAGATGCACTTGCACACATCATCCAAGAGGGAAATGTATATATATATATAGACTACGAAAACCACTCAATAAGTATCTTTAGCTCTTCATCTGATACGACTGCGTCCTAACAAGTCCATATATCAGCTGCTCTGCATCTTATGCCATGCTTGCGCTTGCAAGCCCGTGTACGATCTCATCCGTCTGTGTCTCTACCTCGTGCTGAACTGCGCGTCAGCAACCAAGGTGCTGGATGTGACGCCCCGTGGGTCACTTTCCTATAGTTGTACTAGTACTCCGTATAGTACGGGTGTCACAAGTTTAGGGTTTGCGGCTTAAGCCGAGCTTTAGTTATGTTATCCGACACTTAGTTTGTTTATCGAAAGTGAAATCATTCTGACTGTAACCCGATATATAGTCGGAACTATATATCTAACAGGTTATGGTGCGCCAGGCACCTTCCGCTACGTTTGGTAACATGATTGGCTAAACTGCTAGATATATAGTTGGGCGGTAATATATCTATATAAGTCGGAATAAACCCGGAGTTGAAGGTTTCCGAATCAGAACGATAAAGGTGTGTTGACATATAGAAAAGGTAAACATAAATACCTAACGGTTGTTTCGCACCTACGGGTGACGGTCACCCAGCCTACTATAGGATGTGAAATGTGACAGTCTGAGGGGTCACAATGTCATATCCAGCACACCACCTAGGGTGGTGACCGGAGCTAGGTGTGTGAAACTGTGAATAACAAACTCCCTACTTGCCTTCAGGAGGAAACTGGGCACTAGTGGGGACCTGTACTCTTGGTCAGGGCGGTCCCATCTCACAGCAGAGTCTGCTATACATTGTAGTTGGTGTCTACAACCCTAAACACAGCTCAATTCAAGAGCCCCTCTGCACATCTAGGAAAGCTAAAGACAAGCTTATTCCTAGGCAGGCACGGCGCGGCTAACACTCAGCCACTAGAAGTGCTCGGAACTGTTTGGCCAGCACGGAGCAAGGTCAACGTGCAGAACATGTCGGCCTCCGAAGCTGGCGGCGAATCATTCGTGGAGGAAATTGAGCAGGGCCTCCCGATGTCGAAATCGTCCGTCGAGCCCTCCGCCTCGTCGCCGGACGTGTAGGACGGAGGTGAATACGGTGGTGAATCAGGTATAGGCGGGTCGGGGTCTTGGAGTTCCGGTGGTAGCGGGACCACGCGGTAGCGGCGAAATCCCTGCCTCTCCTGCCGATCGACCGAGCCTGTCTCCGCGGTGGTATAGCGGATGTCATCGCACCACCCTCCGTGTCGCCCGGCACGTCGCCGAACGGTGGAGGCGGTGGTTTCGCCGTGATTGGGGCTGCCGAGGCAGCCCGTCCAGCACCACCGACCGGAGGGTGGAGCTGCGGGATAATGCGCATTAGCACCACCGACACCGGAAACGGTGAGTGGCGCGGCGGTAGCACAAATGACGAACCGAGCACACACCAACGAGGAAGTTAGGAAAGAGCGGCCCAACCCAGGAACGGTCCTCCCACAGCCATAGCGCGGTGGCGGCTGCTCAACCGGAGTGCCCTCGTCGTCGGAGTCACTCGTGGTGTAGTTTGGCACTGGCCAGGATTTTTCAAAATTTGATTAAAAATTTGGGTGCGCTTTTGGCCTGAAATTTTTTTAAAATTTGATCAAAATTTGGGTGCGTTCTTCAAAATAAGTCAAATTTTGATTAGAAGATGTAAAAAAATAGATTAAAATTATGAGCGGGATTGGTGAAAAATCTGGGGGGGATATCGAATATGTCTCCGCGATCGCGATGGCTGCTGTCATTCCCATACTTTACACGTCTACGTGAGACGTGACACAGACGGATACCGCATTACCGCCGCAATTCAAGTTCTGATCTTCTCAAGTATCTTCAAGGCAGTCAAATTGTGAAAGTGAGGCCATCCGTTGAGAGTTCTCAGCATTCGGAATGCCTGTCCTATCTCTCGTAGCAGCTTATTCTGATTCTTCCGGAGAGGATTCCGATGGTGAAACAGGCTTGCGCCCTGTCCACCTGCATGGCGCTGACGGGGAGGGCTCCGATCGTCCGAGCGATAGCGATATCGACGACTCTCTTCGTCGCCCGAGGTCTCGGCTAGAGCTAGCTTACGCCAGGAACAAGTCGTTGCCTCTTGTTAACGCTTTCGACAAGTTCAAAAGAAAGCGTTCCGAGGACTCCACCAGTGGCCCCGCCAAGCTGAACAAATTAGTATGAAATACAGTAGGTGCTTAGGCCAATTTGGGTGATTGTAAAAGAAATAGGGGCCTAGGGCAAGCGTCTCCGCGTCTCAGCGAACCGGTTTGGGGCTTTGGGCGTGTATGGGGCCCGCGAGATCGGCTAATTATTGAAAAAGTTTTAGGAAATTTTTAGGGGCCTTTTCAAAAAGGGAGGGAAAATTGAGGTGACTTTAGGAAAATTTTCAAAAGAAAATTTGGGTCAATTAAAAGAAAATGTGGGCCAGAGCCAAGGTGTAGTTCTCGGGCTCGTAGTCGCTCGTGGCGTAGCCGGTCGCGCCCTCCGGCTCCTCGATCGCGGAGAGCATGTTCATGGCAACGGGCGGCTCGTCGGGCGCCTCGACCGTGAAGCCCGTGCTCGCAATGAAGTCGGCGAAGGAGCGGGGTGGCAGGTTGGGGCATGAGCGGGTGCGGGTTGGGCGGACCCGTCCATTCCTCTTCGGAGTCCACCGACGCGGCGGGAGAATTCTTGGCCGGCTCGGACACCACCGGCACGTTGGCGGGGACGGTGTTGATGTTGAGTGCACCGGTGTCGACGTGTCGTGCCAAGTCCGTGTACTCGTCGATGGCGTACACCAAGGCCTCCCCGTCCTCCTCGCAGAACGAGCATGCCGAGACGTCGGCGACAATGTCCGGCTTGCCGCCCGCCAGCACGCAGAGCGCGTCGAGCTCCTCAGCGTTGTCACGGTCGATCGCGTGCTGGAACCGGGCTGCAAGCACTGAGTTCTCGGCCTCCTCTGCGAAGGCGTAGGCCGAGATACCGTTCCTGTCCCCGTTTGGGCAGTCGCGGTGCCAATGACGCGCTTTCCCCTTCGCGCACACGGTGTTTTGGCAATAGGGGACGGTCGCACCGGTGTCGCGAACTCGCGATGAAAGGCCACCTTCTTGGAGATATCTTGCGACCAATTCCCACCCTCGTGGCGAGGGCGGGCGTGGCTGCAAACCTCGACTTCATACGTCGGTCCGGCTTGTCCGCGCGCGGAGTGCGCGAAGGCGCGGACCCGTCTGAGGCGGTGATGAAAGTAGCCAATTTCCGTTTGAGGTCCAGCACCATTGTCCTCAAGTCCGCGAGGTCGGAGGTGGGGTCGTCGGTGATGTCCTGGCCTCGCTCCATGAAATGCCTCCCATGCGAATACCGGTGTGCCGATGCGGTGGCGGTACCGGCCTTCACATGTGCGGCGTAACACTTCCGCACCCATTGTTGGATATTGAGTAGGTCATGCGCGGCTCGTTGATCGTGAAGCAGGAGTCGCGACACCACTGGCTGGTAGAAGGTGGAGTCCAGCGCCTTGATGAAAAGCGCCTTCACGTCCTCGTCCAGTAGCGTTGCCCTCGTCCGCGCAGCTTTCAGGGCGGCATTGAAATCCCCGATAGCGTCATGCGGGTCAATGCCCGCAGCAATGCGTACCCCAAGCATGTCCGATTGCCCCTGGAAGGGGTCGCCGGACGGGATCATGCGGCGCGCGAACTCGAGAAGGACACGCTTACCGTCAGCTGGAAAGCTGGAATGGGACGAGACCAAGCAAGCATCCAGTCCGCCGCTGGCGAGCTGGGGGTCAATCATCAGCTCGAGCGTGGAGAACAACAAATTGTTGGCCTCCACGCGGACGGGTAGCGTCGCGTTGTCCAGCAAGAAAAGGGGAGCGAAACCGATGTCTTCAGTGACGAACGCGGTCTGCAGCGCGGATACCATTCGTGTGAAGAGGGCTGACGCGTGGCATTCAGCTCCGGAAAATTGCCCTTCCTTGCTCTCGAATAGCTTCTGACGAACGGCCTTGGGGACCTTCATGTCGAAGTGCTCATGCTGAAGAGTCCGGATATCAGCAAGGAACGTAGCCCCCGCTGAATTGGCAGTCGGCACAGCGGCCGGCGGTGTGGCTGGCTTGTTGGCGAATCTCGCAGCCTCTGAATCAAAAATTGTATCTAATGCGCGGCGGCGGTGCGCCATGCTAGATGTGGCGCTGGTAGCGGCAACCATAACGAAGAAGGACTGAAGGGGCGGAGTGAGGCAAGAAACGCGAGAGAAATGGCAGATGGCGGGCGGCCAACAAATGTGCGGATCGTCAAAATAGCAGCCAAAGAGATCACTGAAATTCCAGAAAGTCATGTGGAAGAGGCGGCCAGTACATAGCGGTGTGGGATCCAACCAGAAAGCGTAAACCAATCCAACGTTAAATTCCGTAAAAAAAAGTCTCAAGGCACCGCGGCGTGCCGTAAATCAACCCATCTCATTTAGGCCATACCCGTGACTGCCGGCACTCTCACGAACATCCCAGGCGTCCGGACTTAGCCACTCATATTGGCAATCTCGCAGTGGCTAAATAAAGCGTAAGTGGGGCCACACCTGCTAGATATATAGTTGGGTGGTAATATATCTATATAAGTCGGAATAAACCCGGAGTTGAAGGTTTCGGAATCAGAACGATAAAGGTGTGTTGACATATAGACAAGGTAGACATGAATACCTAACGGTTGTTTCGCACCTACGGGTGACGGTCACCCAGCCTACTATAGGATGTGACATGTGACAGTTTGAGGAGTCACACTGTCATATCCAGCATAAACGTCTCCGCTTGGTGGGGCGTTAGGGGCTCAATTTGATGGTTTCGGTATGAGGACTGGCGGTTGAGTGCACGCGTCGTTACGGAGTAATTTTGTTTATCGATGCAGCGTACCCTACGTGATTTTTTGGATGTCCACGTGATTTCCGTTCGACTGAGACTTGATCAATTTCTGTCGCGGACTTCTTGCGCAACGTGTACTTCGATTTCCGCATTTCTCTATTTGGGAATTCACAGTTATTTCCGCAGCGACTACATTTTCCACATCTTCATTTCCGCAAGCTCCTTCACTCCGCACCATCGCCACCTTACCCCGACGCTCCCACCTATAGGAATTTTTATCATGAGTGCAACTTCTTGCGGGAAATGACGCCGTGACATGTTCGTACTGTCACGTGTCATATCCAGTATGTCATCCTCGGTGACTCTGCTTGTGTCTGTCCGGGTATTTATTCCCGTATGTTATCTATTATTGAGTTCGTTCTTTATCCGCCGGGAGCGTTCTCCCCTAGGCTGCTGTGCTGTTTCCAGTAGGTTATGGTCCCAGTTACGCTTCGCGTAATTCGTATTTAGCGTGGAATTTTATTTCGTTATCGCTCTATCTTTATTTTGAGCTCACCCTTCCCTCTTGCGGTGTTCGAAATTTGATTCTCGCTTTCGCTTGGACACTACGGCAGCTTTGGGAATTACGGCGGAGTGGTATCGGCATTCTTTTCGCGCGTTTGCTTTCTCTTCAGATTATTTTTCCGCAATGGCTCTCGCAGATGTTTTGCCCGATGAGGAGCTTCGAGCTCTTTTGTTATCTTGTGATGAGAGGTTGGACAAAGTGGAATTTCTCAAGCGCGCTCAGCTCATTTCTTTGTGCCAAGCCCAAGCTAGGGCGCTCGCTCATTTTAGGAGTGCCCCGCAGGATTTACCGCGACCTGAGATTGTTTTGGAGCCGATTATTCTAGAGCTAGTTGTTTCAGGGGACTCAGCAGTTGGTGGTGCTGCGTCCGAGGTTTCGTTGACTCCAGCTGTATCTCTTTGTGATGTGGGCGTTGGCGATGCGCTGGCGTTGCTTTCCGCCAGATCTGTTTCGACGCAAGTAACTACCACAAGACCCGCGACTGGGCCATCCAGTTCGCGCAGGCTCCAACGACAGGCCCCTCCTGTTCGTGTGGAGCGCCATTACTATCATACCGTAGATTCTGCCTCCAACGTTCTGGGCGATTATACTATGTGTGTTACTAGTGGGAGTGAGGATGAGTCGGAGTACCCCCCTGGGTACTACGATGAATCCAGCGACGACTGTGCTGAAGAATATGAGGGGCATCTGGCCTTTCCGCATTTTTCTACATCTCAGTTGGTACAGGATTCCGAGTTGGACACAGGTTTTCAACAGGAGTCTTATGGCGGTGTTTTAGAAGCTTCAGAAGCTGAATTTTTTCCGCAACAAAATGTTTACTCTGGTCAATCATCTTATTTTGTTAATGACTCAGGCCCAGTGAACAACGACTGTGATTATCCTTATGACACCCGAGAGCATTCCGATCACGACGAGCACTGCTTCGGTGGTGCTTCTGGCGATGAGCACGACTACGACCACTACGATTACGAATCTGGTGGTGCTGGCTACGACTCTGATGAGGGATATTCTTCTGGCAGTTATTAGTTTCTAAACGGACAGGCAGGGCATTTCTACCGTGTTTCGACCACTAGCTGAAGCGGGGATCTTCTTTACTCCGATGAATTTGGAACATTTCTTTTGACCACTAGCGGGCAGCATTCAATTTCAAAAGCCCCTTTGTTATCCTTAAGACGCAGAGACCGCGGGATCTTGGCTTTCATCATCTTTGCTAAACCGACAGGCAGCTGATAATTTCCTTCATTCATCTATTTCCGCAAGCAGACAGGCGGCACGAATTATTGCTGCTGACCACTAGCCGGCAGAACTTATGCCTTTAGAATTCTCCCAGCAGCAGCTGTTTTCTATTAGCCGGTGTATTAGTTATTCTTGTTATGTTTCATCTTGTGATCTTTACTAGCTACTTGACTTTAACATTCTCATTAGATGTACATTCTAGTAGCTAGGGTGGTGACATTCACAAGCTGTAGAGCCACCTCTGATGAGGTGGTGTGCGGGAAATGACGCCGTGACATGTTCGTACTGTCCCGTGTCATATCCAGTATGTCATCCTCGGTGACTCTGCTTGTGTCTGTCCGGGTATTTATTCCCGTATGTTATCTATTATTGAGTTCGTTCTTTATCCGCCGGGCGCGTTCTCCCCTAGGCTGCTGTGCTGTTTCCAGCACTTCTCACGGTATACGCCTCCCATGGGGGCACACACTCGAATTCGCCTTGACACGATTTTTTTCCCGAGACGTCGGCACGCGTTACAGACCTACGCCTCTTTCACCGGTTGTAGCTTTGACGGTTCCTGAGAGGACGAGAACTACCGTTGTTCAGAATTCATCATGGAACATCGACCTCATCAAGCGAGTTTCTCGAGATGCCCTTGGAGCTAAGGACGCCACATTCAAGGGCGACGAGGCCAACCGCAATGTGATTTGGACATCTATGGTGACGTCTTTAACACTTAAAAGGCGATATTTCATATTGTATAGCTGATATTCGCATGCTTGTGGGTAGAACTCGCTAGAAGGGGTGCTGGAAGTGACGCCCCGACTGTCATTCCTATAGTTAGGGTGTATGACTGTCACCGGTCCCGGAACCCTAGACCCCGAACATATAACGGGAAGACTGAGTATTATCCGTTTATCTATTCTGATTACCACTCACTCCGAATATACAGTCAAGCTGATATATTCAGCAAGGGGCACAACTTTCGTGTTACTCATCCATTTACGCCCATCTTGAAGTATGTAAGAGATGGGTGCCATACCTACGTGTGGTTGCGTCCCTAGGGTTTAAAATCAATCCCTACTATGCGCAGCGTCGCAAGTTACACACGTCATGGACGAGGCGTTTGCAGTGGAGCAGAGGAAATTCCTTCTTTTCGGTTTGGACAACCGGTGATATTTGAGTTTTTGGTGACATTTTCGTCAAAGAAATAGTTTCGCATATGTGTATACTCAATGGGGATACCATATACGCCTCACCGGGGTGCCTAATGCATTCACAATGTGCCGAAACGTAACTACATGTACAATAGCTGATATTCATACTGTATTTCCCATATCGCCTTTTAAGTGTTAAAGACTGCATTCGAGCAGAAGGATTCCGCCAACGACGCCCTCTTCGACTTGGCCGATGCCACCAAGGAAGTGAACGAAATCGACGACGCCATTCTCTTTACGACGTTGACTTCGTTGACTAAACGTAATTCCGCTGCACGACGTTGGGTGGACGCTTCTGGTCGAGCTTCCCCGTGTGATGGGAAGCGCACTCTGCGTGAGATTACGAAGAGGCTGCTACCTCGAGTTCACCGACCTCTTGACCACTACGAGGAACTTTGCGCCATCTTCTTCGACTCCAAGCTCGACCCCGATCCGTTAATGCAGGACTTCGATGCCTGCCTCACGGCTATTCGTAATGTTGCTTCTGGACCCCTCGACGACATGGTGGCCAAGAAATTGCTCCTGGCTTCACTCGACACCGTCTTCTACGACAAGGAAATTGTCCCAAGTCAATTTGATTTAGGGCTTTGGGTTGTCAACCCGATTGAATCGTGGGTTTTGATATCCTTGACAGATCGTATGTTTTCGAATCCCAGACCAATTCGATAGTAGGCTTCGATAGGTGGAACAAATTCGATGAATTTTGAAAATGTTCCAAACCACTTCGATAGTAGATATTGTGAATATTCCGATACTTGATCATTGAATAATCGGCCAAAGGCGCCGATCCGCCGAATTGTACTATGCCTTATTGTATCGTTGTATTCCATATGGGTGGAATACATGGTGAAATCAAATACGTAGGGTACATAGGCATGTTGTATGCACATGCGTATGTCATAACGGGATGCGTAGCTTGTATGTTGGTGCATTTTACCCGTAGCTTGTATACGATTGGTGTATTTTACCCGCCGGGCTCTAAAACCCCGGATGTCTCCAGCATAGTATTTATCTCCCATCGTATGTAAGAGGAAAGATACATATGCGATGTCATAATGCGTAACCAAGAGTGTGAGAAAACCATACTTGACCATTCGAGGTTGAGCTGTTAGGGACGTCTCGTGTTATCTCCTAAAGGTGCCGTACACCTCAAGTGCAAGAGGTTGTGCAGGAGCAGGGTGGGCTATGAGGTGAAGTCACTAACAAGGTGGAACACGAGCAATAACTTGGTCCGAAGGTTGAAGACACGTGCTCACTGCCAAGAGAAGAAAACGCACTGACATCCGTTGCGCGATACCTTGTTTGCTGTTGGTGTTAAAATACACTGTCAAAAGCTCGATCCAGAGCACAAGTAGATAGATAACCGACAAGAAACCGTCTTTCAAATATGTTTTCTTGCTGTCGCGCCCCCCAACAACGCTTTCGTGGGAAACACTACAGTTAGAGGATTTGGTGCCCCGAGGCTTCATAAAGTAATGCCTGGTATTTGCAAGAGTGATAACGGTGAACTACTTTTGCGTTCGCAAGACGGCAAGGGCATTAGATTGTCCAGATAAGCTCAGCAATGATAGCGTGAAAATTCTTTTCGCTGTCTGTATTCGTTATCACCCACTTTCCGGCTCCAGGTTGTAGCATGAATACCTTGCCTGAGTACAGGTTGGCAGGCGCATAATAGTCCTTCCCGCTCGTCGTGCGCGTTGTAGACGCCCGAACTATCACTTTACTTGAGGCGTCTGCCCACTCGTATCCAGCTAGCTTATCCACGACGACAACAGACACGTTTGACTGTAACCCGAACGGCTTTGAATGCTCGCCCGCATTAACCAATACGTCCCACACGCGTACAGCCTCGTTCTCCAATACCAGGCGTACACCTGTTGAGTTATCATGGGCAGTCTTGGGTACCTTGTTCATCGACAATTGTGCTGCTGCTTTGTACGGCGAGGTTGATGACACCGAATCGATCGGGGCGTTTGCAGTACACACCACGTTAGGACAGCCCAGGTAACCCAAGGAGGCAGCATCAGTTGTGCTAAAACCTTTGAGCTCCATGCGAACGGAGTGAAAGAGCTTGTTATCAACATTTTTTACAGAGTGGAAGTCGTTGGGGGGCATAAAGTATACATTGCCGCTCGCGACGGTCATGGGCGCATGATAAAGGGGCATAGGAAGTTGAGGGTCGGGATAATCTGCAGATCCGTCACCATACCAGTGCTGGACAGCAGCAGGCAAATCTTGCATAAAGAGGCTGGGCCTCGCATGGGTGTGGTAAAGCTCCTTAGCACCACCAGGGTTAGTTACCTCGACAACTCGTGTCCAAGCGTTCTCCAACATGGGTATATGGTTCTGGGGGTCGCTAATCGCCCCATCTAGAGCGACATTGTTCCACGGGAAGCAAGGTGCGGTTGGCACATCGTCTAGGTTTTCCTCACTGACTGGGTGCCGGGATTCAGCGAAAACTACCGCGAAGACAGCGCAGAAGGGGGCGAGTTTGGAAACCATTGCTGGTAAATGCAACTTGGCGCACACGGCAAGATATACCTGTCCTGCTGGAGAACACGAAGTGTGGGAACTGTTGCAACGTTGCAACTGTCTGAGTTTCTGAAATCAGATAGTTCAGCATATAATATCGGATATATCTTGGTTGGCGTTCGGTTGGGTGTCACTTCTACCCAAGGGGTATAAACTAGTTTATACCCCTTCGCTTGCTTCTACCTGCGTTCGAACAGATTGAGAATCGTATCAATTGAATATAACCGTGTGGTCCTCGGGGGGGGAGGGTAGAAATCGCGACCACTACTGTATTTCGAGCCGATATCGGATGAAACATACCGATACCCTTAAGCTTAATTAAGCCTTAACCCTACTTACTCTTGTCCCCAGAGTTTCTCCGCGGAGCGCGGCCGCTGCGCGGCCTGCGACACGCGAGGATCGGCGAAATATGACCCCAAAATGTTACAAACCCTAATGCATATTTTCGTCCATATAAAGTTGTGCAAGTACATGTCCCTTCACCCCCTGCTGAAATCTGTATAGGCAGCCCTGACCAAGGCTCTATATCGATATTTCCGATAACCGATACTATCGATATATCGTATTTATCGCCGTGTCGCGATTATGAACAAGGGACGGCAATGTAGGGGCTGGCGGGGCGTGGGGGTATTGCTGGGTGCTAAAATGGCGGTGTATCTCTGTTGTGGTTGAGTGTGGGGTGTTTGAGGGATTTTGGGTTTGAGATGTGGGTGCGGCATTGGAGGGCAAGTCTTTTAAATATATTAACGAAGAGGTTCGGGACCCTGTTAGGTGACACCGTTCGAGCAGAACAAAACAACACTTTGCAATTGGGCGTTCACTGCGGCTCGCGTGTCGTGCACCCGGGTTGCGGCACGAGCGGCTCCTGCGGTAAATGCCCCCAACCTGCCACAAGACCCTAGTTGGCGCCCTTCGAGCAGCCAAGCACGAGTTCACGTCGAAACATATGAAAGAAACTGCGGGCAAAGGCGTGCTTCGAGCACACGCATGGCAAAAAGGCATGGGTCAGGTGTCCAAACCCGAGCCGGCGCGTCGCCAACCATGAATTCCCACAACCTGTCATACAGGCCCGTCGGGGAATTCACCGCTGCCAACGCCCACACGGGTCGAATTCACAAATACAAACACAATAAAAACTGAAGGGAAAACATGCATTCGGCTGCAATGTTGTCAAAAGGTTGCAGTCAGGTGTTTGGACTCGAGCTGGCGCGCCGTCAGCCGTGAATTCCCACAACCTGTCACACAGGTCCGTTCGGGGAATTCAACGTTGCCACAGCCTGCGCAGGTCGAATTCACAAAGGTAAACATCATACAAACTGAGGGAAAAACATGGGTGCGGCTACAACCTCGCCAAACAGCAAAAGTCAGGTGTCACGGCTCGAGTTGGCGCGGCTACGGTTGTGCATTCCCAAACGCCGGTCACATACGCCGGTTTGAGCATAATCGGCAAGCAAGCCCTGCGAGATTCGAATTCGCATGGCAAATGGTGCAACATATGGCACAAAAAGGCCGAGCGCATCGTGCGCACAAGTGAATACTGCTGAGGGTGCCTGAAACGGTTCGCCGTCGCGGGTGTGAATTTATGATAAACGCAGCTTCGGGCTATCTCGCCGCTACGCGCTCAACGGGAAAAATGCCCCTCTGTGGGAATTCACGAGCGTGTTCTGAAATCGCGAACGTTTTCGGACAGCTGCGGATCTCCACCGCTGCGGAACGGCGACATGCGTGTCTATTGCTGTGCCACGTAAAACATGCCAGGCGGCAACGCGCTTCTGCCGCGCCGGCTCGTAGATTCGCAAAACGGGCGCGGGTCTAACGTATACTCGCCGACTGTCGTGGATTCGGGCTCAGATGGAAGCATGAAAAGCAGAAAGGCAAACGAACAACACCGGGGGCAATGCACAGATAAAACAAACACCCCGGCACGACTTCGCACATACATCAGAGTGGCGTGCCGGCACTCTGGGAATCCGAACCAGACTCTTACAAACTGCTAGTGACAAAGCTCTCATGTGGATTCGAAGCATATGTATGCATATATCACATTTAATACTAGGCCACAAGAGGCAAATATCACTATCCCGCAGAATGGTTTTGAAAGGTTCGGCTCTAACTTTTCGAAAGCAGGAGCTAGCTAAATACTCAAGCGAGCATAGTGGAAGTCCGTGAATGCCATTGTCGTTTCGGATGCCCTGTGACCATTGGTTCCCAGTGACAGCGGCGTTTGGTGTCAACGCGCGCTTGCGTTTGCCCTGTCATGCATCGCCGAGACGTCATGTGTGGTCGTGTCGTGATGCCACTTCGCGTGATGTCGTGCTTGACGCTCTGCGGTGCTCGCGGATCGGCACGGGCTGGTCGCGGCGACGTCGATGTAGCGCTTGGCGAGGCGTCGTGCATGATTTATACTGGGGGGGAGATCTGAGCTGGAGGGTGAACGTGATATGCTCCGGGCGCTCGAGCGGACAATGAACTGGGGTAGGACCGTGACTGAGGGGGGAATGACAATTACTGAAAAAGGGGGTCATGGTTGGGGCGTTTGCTGTCGGCTGAGACGGGCGCGATGGGGGCAAATGCGGTGGGGTCTGACATGGGCTGCGGTAGCGTGACTAAATATGGGGGGCCTGACAGGCCCTTCAGGGGTGCTCGAGGGACCCCTTCTAAGCGTGTTTGATGTTGTGACAGCTGTCGCGATTATGAACAAGGGACGGCAATGTAGGGGCTGGCGGGGCGTGGGGATATTGCTGGGTGCTAAAATGGCGGTGTATCTCTGTTGTGGTTGAGTGTGGGGTGTTGTGAGGGATTTTGGGTTTGAGATGTGGGTGCGGCATTGGAGGGCAAGTTTCTAAATATATTCCCCCCCCCAGCTGATGGCGTATGGATAGGGAGACATCAGCTGGCAAGACAAGAAGTGGGTGTGGCGTGGCGATATGAGCGTGATTGTTGATGCTGACGTGTGATTGCGGCTGCGGGTGCGTGGATTTCGTAGTTGATGGCTGAACGGCTGTGGTGGTGGCGTGTTGATATCGTAGTCAGTGGCTGAGCGGCTGCGGCTGTGGGCGTG
>LGRX02009937.1:0-13872 GCA_001247695.2 Cymbomonas tetramitiformis | reverse complement strand
TCGCGGCGCGCTCTCTCCCCCCCCCAAAAGAAAAGCGGTCTGCTCCCCGGGACGCTTCACTCTCGGTGGCCCTAAGGGGAGGGCGCGGGTGAGCACCTCGGTGTGCCGACCCCGTGGCGAGGACACGCATGCAAGGGTGGACCTCCTTGCACGCGCGTGATGATGCGTCCCGTCGAGACGGGTGCACTTGCCCGGAGCTTGGGGCTCGCCGGCCTCATCAGCACTCGTCACTCAGGTTGCAGGGTCAACCACTCGACAGCCGATGTCACACTTCGGCTCAACGTTCAATTCCCGATCCGATCTCATTTCTAATTCCGATTCGTCATTCTCGATTCAGATGTTATGCCGACAGACTGACACGATGACTGCCCCACAGTACTGTCATACTACTGTACTGTCATACTGTCATACTGTCATAGCGTCATACTGTCATACTGTCATAACCTTGATATCTGATATTCGATTTCATTGTCTTTTCAACCCCGATGCGAATCTGACCATTCTTCGAGGGTCTGACTGAGTTCCACGATGACACCCCCCACAGTACTGTCATACTACTATAGTGTCATACTGTCATATTGTCATAGTGTCATAGTGTCATACTGTCATACCCCGGACATCTGGTATTCATTCTCATCGTGATTTCAAGCCCAATTTCACTGTCATCGTGCCAATCCCAGATTACCCCCGATGACACACATACGGACGCATAGGCATATCGGCTCACGCTGTGCCTCCGGGCACAATCGCCGTGTGCACGCTCGGGTCCATCCGCCGAACGTGGTCGTGCAGATACACCAGACACTCCAAGTTGCCGTAGTACGCCGCGTCCTCGCAAACGTCGTTGTCGTGCGGACACCCGTTCTCTTGCAGGTAACGCACGCACTCCGCGCTCCCGCTCATCACGGCGTGCGACATGGTTTCCTCCGTCCAAGCGACCCCGCGCTTCCGAAGATGCTTCAGACACTCCAAGTGGCCACCGGAGGCGGCGCAGATCATGCTCGTCGCATTGCACGGACAACCCTCCCGAATCGCGAAACGGAGACACTCCGCGTGACCGTATATCGCTGCCATGTCGCAAACGGACTCGCTCCAGGAGCAACCGCGCTCGCAAAGGTGCATCAGGCTACGCAGATCCCCGTTCGAGGCGGCGCGCACCGACGCCCCCTCGGTCCACGGACAACCGCTGCGATGCAGGTGGTCGATCATCTCCACGTCGCCCGTGTCCACTGCGGTCAAAAAAAGCTCCGAGGACCACCAAAAATCGGAGCAGCTCTGGATGTAACGAACGCACGCCATCGATCCAGTCGAGATGGCCACCTCCATGCAGTGGTGATTGCGTCCATATCATTTTCCTCGCCAACCGCAGTTTGTGAAAATAAAACGACGGAAGCAATTCGGCAGCTCCCGGATACTCGCTGCGGATTATGTCGATGTCGGTGTCGCACGCCAAGTCTTGATACCTGGAGTCGTCGTCGATCACCACGATCGGGTCGTCGGGATACAACTTTTGTATTGAAGCGTACGCGGTTCTCCAAAGATACTTGTCGGACGCTCTTCGCATGTGCCTTAAAATCACAAAAACAAACCCGTGCTCGAATTCGGTGACCGACACGTCCGTCGCCGTAGCGTGATCGGACGGACGATTCGGGGAGTCGCGGCGCGTCGTGTTTATATTTGCCGAATGCACGGATCGTGCGTGCCTACGGACCGG
Source organism: Cymbomonas tetramitiformis (assembly GCA_001247695.2). Taxonomy (NCBI): domain Eukaryota; kingdom Viridiplantae; phylum Chlorophyta; class Pyramimonadophyceae; order Pyramimonadales; family Pyramimonadaceae; genus Cymbomonas; species Cymbomonas tetramitiformis. Next base: position 12,158 of record LGRX02009937.1, on the reverse strand, counting down.
ACAACCCGGGAATGCGGATGTCGCCGAGGCATCCGCGTGTTCATCCGCATCCTTTACCGGGCGCGGTTTTGAAGGGAGAGCCGAGCGCGAACTGCGCGTCTCGTGGAACCGCGGAGGCGCCTCGTCACGCACCACGATGAACGGGACATACGCGATAAGCCAGACGACCACGACCGTCGCCGGCAAAAGCGCCTTCAACGAAGTCGTCATTGAGACAACACGAACCGAGTCGGGGCCCGCCCGAAAGGGAGAGGAAATGACGGACACAACGTTGTGATGAATATGTATACGAGTGTTCCGGCGCTTGTTATCTGCACCGGTGATCTACGCAGTGTCCGTGGCTTTACAAAATCGTACACGCCGTGTGCATCGTGTACGGCTATCGTCACGTCGGCATATTTTGCAATATAAATATACACGTCATGACACAGCAAAATTTGTTCGAGATGAGCGTTTGTACCAACACAGAAACCACGCCCGCATCGCCGGAGGCGCGCGTGCGAGCGCTTTGCATGCCACGGCATCGAAATAACCGTAACAGACAAACATCCCCCAACGCATCCACAGGATAGAGCTAATAGTACTGGTCTGATTGATGAATGGCTTTGTTCAAATGACGTGATGGATTTGTTCAAACCCGTCGCGTCATCAACACAATCGTTGAGTGTGGTGGCAATCGACTTGTACACATACATTTTGACGCAGAAGTATAGTTCCTCAAACGAGAACACCGCGGTGATCTCTCATTCTCACTTTAGCCGCATGGAAACCATTTACAATAAAGAAAAAAAGATTTTGCAAGAGACCTTGTTTAGTGACGTTTACTGGGACCCTTATGACTTTGATGAAAGTTTAATAAAAAAGTATATACGTACGCTCAAAGAAAAGTCACCCGAGAATCTCCTGTTGGGTTGCTTCGTACATAGCGGAGAGGATGAACATATTTTTGTGGCGCATTACAATTTCATCAAGAACGAGTTAAGCGTACTGAATCACGGCAGCGAAGGTTTGGGGAATGTATCAGATACAAACCCCGACAACGAAAAAAATTTACTTGGACGATTGGTCGGTATTTTGAGGCACTTCTTCTCTATCCAGGCGCATATCCACATATACATGTACGTCGATCAAAGACACGACTTTTACGATGAACGCATATTACTTACAAAGCCAAATTCACAAACGGATATTCTAAGTATAACTGACGACGTTTCCGTAGAATATCGTCAAATAAAAAAACAGTCGATTGGTAATTGTTGGGAGATATATCTGTACTACATGGATCGATGCGTTTATGGAATGCCTGCTGGACTTCGGGTTTAGGCTTAGTTATTATGGGCTCTGACTAGCCCCTAGCCTGACCCTGCTTCCGTATCGTGTCCGTGACATCCTAGCACTGTACTGTACAGTAGTACAGTACAGTAGTACAGTCTTGCTTCACTGTCTGGGTTTCCGAGAGCATAAAGCCTCGGCCAGACACTGTTTATGTGATTATCAGTTTGATGCTCAGCGAGCTTAGCCGGACAGCGGATCTGTCTTCCTCGCAGGTTATGGCCCGCACCGGCTTTCCGGTGATTCTGATGATGGCACAGCGCCTTGCTGTTGCCATGTTCGGCTAAGTAGGACGTAGGAGGGGTTGAGCGCCCACTTGGGTGGTGGTGTACCCTTCTCGCGGTATGGCCTTTTGACATGGCAGTGATGGCGGCACGCGTTGTGCTCGCCTTCGCTGCGCAGGAGATCAGTTTGTGACGGATTGTTTTTATTTTACAGCAGCATCGTCGCAGCGAGAGTTGATCCGCATCGTGCGCCACTGGCCCTGGCGAGGACGCTCCACACGTTGTGAATTTTGGCCACTCTCATTCTTCCGCTCACGACCGGTGATTTTCAATCTGTTCTGCTGAGACTTCTACAGCGTATCTGGCCGCCGTGACGATTCTTACTCCACCGCCCTGCTTAGCTCGACCTTTCCCCTGTCTCTCTATCATGGTTACCACAGCAAATAGAATGACGCGGTCACGCGTCCGTAGATTAGAGACGATTTTTGATGATGTGGGTGCGCAGCACACTGCGACACCACACACCCCGCAGCTGCCAGCTCCGTCCACCGCAGCTGCGAGGGAGGTTCTCGACAAATGTCAGCAGCTTGCTCGCGACAATTTTGACAGGAAGGTTGCAAAAATCGTTGCCACGAAAATTCTCGGAGACAAATCAGACCGCTTCGCTGGTACGGAGTCCGACGCAGTCGACATTTTTTCGCAGATCATGCATGAGCTTCGGGCACAGTTTCTTCTGCAGTCGCAGGCACTTGCTCCCCTCTTTGACCTGACTGACATGACTGTTGCGGCTAGGCATGAGGGCAACGAGCCGCTGCTCTCGGCTCTGACGTTTCTGGCTCGCCCTGGCTCGCCTGCTCGTGACTGGTTTGAGGCCTCTGGGTCTGACGTTCCTGGAGATGGCAAGCGTGCTGCCCTTGAGGTGGTACGCATGCTCCAGGAACGCTCAGAGCCCTTTGACTCTTTTGAGTCGCTGCTGGCGGTTCGCATCCCCAGCAGCGGAGATCCTGACCGTGAAATCCGAGAGTTCAATGGCCTGTTGCGGGACGTTCAGCGTTCCCACAACTTGCCAGAGGACGCGGTGAAGCGGCAGTTTCTCAAGGCTCTCGGCAACTCGGCACTGTATCGCGAATTGGCTAATTCTCTGGCTCGGGCTGACCAGCGGCAGGGAGTGTCTCTTCTGACTATCCAGGCTCGTGTGCGGGAGCAGTTCCGCCACGGCCTGAAAGTCTCTGACACCCGTGTCTCTGCTCTGTCGTTCGACGATGGCGCGTCTGACGTGGCTGCGGCGTTGTCCAGTCTGCAGAAGCAGCTGGAGCGCATGCAGCATGACATTCGTGACCTAAAGCGGCAGAAGCGGGAAGGGGCACCGCCTGCGGGCAAGCACCTTACCCGCTCTGCTGCTAAGCATCATCGTGCTGGTGTTAAGCCACTTGGCACCGCTCCTCCTGTCTCGTTTGACAAGAAGAGCGGTGCCTTCGTGCCTCACTGCAGAAATGCGGAGTGTGCACAAAGTGGTTTGAAGCACTGGCATGCTGAATGCCCCAACGGCGGTCCTCAGTCTGCCCACTACTGTGGTGCGGTTGAGGACTATGAGACTGACTGCTTGGCTGTTCGTTTCCAGCGTTTCTATGACGCTGGGGATGAGCATGCCTTCGAGTCGCTCTGCACGATGGAGGGTCGCCCAGAGGTGGTCGAGCTGTCGGCACATTCTTTTGTGACGGCTGAGCCCACATCTCTGCGGCACTTTCAGGATGCGGCGGCTTCCGCTCAGGATGCGGCAGCTGACGAGGACGGCATGGCTCAGTTTGGTCTGGCCACATTCCACTCGGCTGCACGGGGCTCGATTCCGCCACCGCCTGCGGTTCGGCATCCCTCTGCACTCGTGGCTGGTGGTGTGCCTGCGGCTCATGACCCGCCGGTGGTTGTCCCTGGCTCTCTCGGCTTGCCTGGCTCTGTCCCGTCACTCCAGCTTGGCGACTCTGCACCGGCTCCGCTGTTTGCTGGCATGAGGATTGAGACTTCTGACATTGGCTCTGAGGTCTCTGACAATGACCAAGGCTCTGACAATGACTCTGACGGCGGGCAGCGAGTGGCTTTTGGCTCCTTCGGCACTCTTGGGCGTGGCTCTGACTCTGACCTTGCTGACGGGGGAGCATCGCCAGCAGCAGCTCCGGTGTACCGTCCGCGGGCTCCGCCGAGCTTTCTCCGGTGTGCATTGATGTCTTCGGTGCTTTGCTGTTCTCTACTGGCCAGCGCTACGGCATCTCTGGTTGCCGTGGGCGGTGGTGACAGGGGCCTGGTTGAGCCCGGAGTCACCGTCCGTCGGTTTGCTGGAGATCTCTCTGCTTCGATTCCACCACTTGGTGCTGCAGACATCCGTGATTGGCCGCCAGACGATGGAGTTCTCGTGTGTGCTTCTTCAATGCTCAAACCGCCGTGGGAGTCTGCTTGTTTGAGTTCTTCGGTTGCTTTATTTTCTGCTGTGGATCCACCTTGCCCACTTGGGCCTGGTGGTGCTCAATCTGTGACAGACAACTTACAATTCACTTCAGGATTCTTATTTACTTTGCATCCGACCGCTGAACTCAGCCCCGCTGACCAGCCTCAAAGTGGCTGAGTTTCTTAGCATTTATCTCGGCAGCTTGATTAGCTTTAGCCCAGTAGTGGGATGACCGGGTCAAGACCCCGGCACCCAGCTAGAAGTGATCGGTTTCCACCGAAGTGAATGTTAGGTGTTTGTTTATTATCTCGTGGCTGTATATCCTGTACCTGCTTTGCTAGGTAGTCACACCCACGGGTGGTGTGTTGGACTTCGGGTTTAGGCTTAGTTATTATGGGCTCTGACTAGCCCCTAGCCTGACCCTGCTTCCGTATCGTGTCCGTGACATCCTAGCACTGTACTGTACAGTAGTACAGTACAGTAGTACAGTCTTGCTTCACTGTCTGGGTTTCCGAGAGCATAAAGCCTCGGCCAGACTCTGTTTATGTGATTATCAGTTTGATGCTCAGCGAGCTTAGCCGGACAGCGGATCTGTCTTCCTCGCAATGCCCGCCCAAATACCGAAGTTATATTTCTAAAATCGGAGGGAAAGAGGTATTTGAACAAGTTCAATATCCGGTGATTTTCTATAGGGAGATAGAAAAAGATCCAAAGAAACGGATAGAGATCGCTCTGGGAAAGTTGTGGATAGATTGGTCTGTCGATCCACAAGACGTCTTTGATTATCATGCGGCGCTCCTGGATAAGTTGCGACTGGTTTCGCAACAACCAGCCATAGGTGAGTTGCAGGACATCGTCGACAAGCAGGGCGTGCCCAGCCTGCGGAAGGCGCTCGATCCGGAATTCTTTGAAGGTTTGCTACCAAACTTGACTTCCACGGAATCTTTGCAAGCAACCAAAGACTCGATTATTAAATATTGGAATGCACACAGTGCAGCCCTAAGAATAAAAAAAAAGGGCTGGAATAGAAGAGATGTCAGAAAAAATCGAGAGTAACATCGACAAGGCAAACAAGGAGGTCGACCGTCGCGTTATGCGAAGGGCGTTCGATATCGATTGGTACCGGATGACCATAAGCACAAACGCGCTAGCGTATGTCCACGAAAAGTGTGTTGAACTGAGAAATTTCAGCGGTCCCACGTTAACCGTAACTTCGAGCGACTCGCGCGTTAAAGGGTATAGAGTAAAAGTGAACATAAACAACAATGGGAGGTTTCAAAGTTTTTTGTATGTAAACGACGAGAATAACAGAACGTTTGACAAATATTTTATCGAATACACGGACAGGCTTGTTATCAGGTTAGTGGAACATACCCAGATGGAGATAGAGCTTTCACCCATCACGAGATTTGGCTTACTGAATAATTGCAGTTACAAATTGAGCATATACACGCCAGGAGATCCGATTGTCGCAAGCTTTCGAGCCGCGCAACAGACGACGCGACTTAAAGATCTCGACGAGTCCGTACGTGTGCATAAATTCGCGACCAGACCGAAGATATCAGGACCGGTGAAATTTAATTCTTCATCGGATTCTACTGATATCACAACAACTACGTGTTTCCTTACTCAGATGGAAAAGCGAGAATTCGATCGGAATCACATAAAAATGTATTACGAGGATTTGTTTTTCGACTCCTGGTTATACACCATAGTGAAAATACAAACAAAAGAAATGCGACCCACTTTGTGGCAGATTTTGACAGTACCAAAATACTCGCCAAACTCTACGGTTAACCCGTATGCGACTTTCCCGTGTGGAGTGCAACACGAAAAGGGTTTGTTTCAATGCATAGTTGTCGGCAACAAACCTCAACACGTGCACGTAAATTTGCCCGTACAGACGATTGATCTGCCGAAGTTGGAATATACTGTGGAGATAACAGGTTACCGCGTACCGAAAAATGAAATGAGTACGTTCGAGTCAGTTCCGCCCGTATTGCAACAATTGCGACATCTTTCGTTGGACGACCAACAATGCGTACAATTTTGTAAAGATCATGAATGCATTTTCCAGGTGAACGCAGAGTTAAGTGATGGCGGTATAATACCTATAGCTTGACGGCGTGTCAGGACCTCATATTGGGGTTTATTGGGATGCACGATGTAGCTGAGCGCCGCCTTTATCAGTAGACGTCTGCTTTGAGAATCGTGAGCTTGGTTAAGCATTTTCTCTATTTCGTCGATTGATGTGTTCAATTTCTCAGGTCGATGTAAAAGCATAGGTTTGTCGCCTATTAGCGTTGTTTTTGTTTTCATCCACAGTTCGGTTAAATCACGGCAGTACGCTTCCGCGCCCTTTAATCCTAGCGAATCTGTTTTGCAGTCTTCTTCAGATTTTGTAAAAAAAAAATTCACTTATTGGATCCCATAAGCAATTGCACGGTTTTCGCGACGAAACATTCCTAAGTTCCTTACATACTTGAGCGAGACTACCTTCGTCTTGTATTGTAATAGGGATAAGGTTTGTTTGAAACGCGCTGACCATTGTGGATATATCTGCACCTGAAAATTTCGAGTTTTCCCCTGAAGTGTCCAAACCTTCCTTTCCTTTATCGAATAAATTTCTGTTTCGAATCGGTTTACGCATGTACATCATGCCAGACTCCGTCTGTGGCGATACGACAAAGCAGATCGACATTTTGAAACGAAGGCGCTCGAAAGCACCGCTCGTGTTGGATGAAGCACCGAGTGGGCTTTTCGCGCGAGCGAATTCCCCACACCGAACGAGACGGCGCGCTCGAAATCGATACGAAAGAAGGAATACTTGGGTCTCGGTGCTCTCGCGGGAGATGATAAGAGCGCTCAGCGCGCCGAATGTATACCGTACACTGGCAAGAGCGCTCGCGTATTTATACGTCGACCGATACAAAATATGTAAATCTCATCGTAGACCGACGGCGATGTTCACTCAATTATATCACGTTTTATTTAGTGTTACACCTACGCATAACAGCTCAATTTCAGTAAGCGCGGAGGTAACCACAGGTGTCTTGTCGTGTTTTGCAAACAGCCCGCTTATGGGGCAACACTCCTGCTCCACTACCATCAGGTGGCCACTGTGTGCGCTCCCCGGGCAGCACCTCCACCGACGACTGCGGATATGGGCCTAGTGGTGGCGCCGTGAGCGGCCTCCAAGGCTCCGCATCAACGGACAGCTGGGTGCGTGTCACGCCAGCGCGCGCGTCTGTGTCGTGGCTTTGGTCGCGCGCCTCGCTCGGGGCACCGCCAGCGCTCTGGCTGTGGTCTAGCGCCTCGCTCGGGTCACCGCCAGCGCTCTGACCGTGGCCGTGCACCTCACAGGGGGTTGCGCCGGTGCCATGGCCGTGCTCGCGGGGCTCGCTAGGGGCACTGCTAGCGCTATGGCTATGGGTGCGCCTCGCGCCGGGGCATATGTAGCGCATGCCCCGCGCCATGCTTGCTACTGCGCGCCCCGCTAGGGACGGCACTTGCACAGTAGCCGTGCGCTTCGCTCTGGGCAGCGATTGCGCTGTGGCCGTCGCCGCGCGCCTCGCTCGAGGCATCGCTCGTGCCGTGGCCGTGCGTCATGCTCAGAGCAGCGACGATGTGGTTGCGCGCCTCGCTAGGGGCAGCACCGATGTGGCCGCGCGCCTCGCTAGGGGCAGCGCCAGTGCCGCGACTGCCACCACGCGCCTCGCTAGGGGCAGCGCCAATGCCGCGACTGCCACCACGCGCCTCGCTAGGGGCAGCGCTCGTGCCGCGACTGCCACCACTCGCCTCGCCAGGGGCAGCGCTGGTGCTAGGGCAGTGGCCGCGCACCTCGCCAGGGGCAATGCCGATGTGGTTGCGCGCCTCGCTAAGGGCAGCGCCAGCGCCGTGCCTGTGGCCGCGTGCCTCGCTCAGAGCGGCGCCGATGTGGCCGAGCGCCTCGCTAGGGGCAGTGCTAGTGCTGTGGCTGTGGCCGCGTGCATCGCTCAGAGCGGCGCCGATGTGACCGCACGCCTCGCTAGGGGCAGCGCCAGTGCGGCCGCGCGCCTTGCTAGGGGCAGCGCCGATGTGGCCGCGCGCCTCGCTAGGGGCAGCGCCAGTGCCTATTACCCGCAGCTTAAGGTGGCTTAAGCCACCTTAACTTAAAGGGCTCATGGGGGCTTCTTCGGCGGTGCTTTCAAAATTTGGAGACCCATGTCGTCAAGATCCTGAGCTGCTCTTTCTGCAGTATCTTATCAAAAGTTTGATCTGAGTTCATCTTGACCCTCAAAATCTCGGTTGAAGTAGGGTGGGTATTTCCCAATTTTCTTTAAGATGGCTTAAGCCACCTTAAGCTAATTAGCTCACCGGGGGCTTCCTCTAAAACACTTTCAAAATTTGGAGACCTATGTTGTCAAGATCTCGAGCTGCTCTTTCTGCAGTGTCTTGCCAAAAGTTTGATCCGAGGTCATCTTGACCCTCAAAATCTCGGTTGAAGTAGCATGGGTATGCAAAAACCGGGAAAATCGCTCAAATTTTACTAAATGTTGCACCCTCTTGGATACTTCCCAAAATTGCTCACCGGGAACTTGGTCTCGCCTAATAGTGCACATAGTGTCTAAAAGAAGACAATGTCGCCGTCATTTTGAGCTAAAAAAATCTAGCTTCAGGTACCGATAGCTCCCGTAATAATTGAAAACGTTAAGGTGGCTTAAGCCTCCCTAAATCGCTGTTAGGGTGGCTTAAGCCACCCGAAGGGTAATAGCCACCGGTGCCGCGACTGCCACCACGCGCCTCGCTAGGGGCAGCGCCAGTGCCGCGACTGCCACCACGCGCCTCGCTAGGGGCAGCGCCAGTGCCGCGACTGCCACCACGCGCCTCGCCAGGGGCAGCGCCAGTGCCGCGACTGCCACCACGCGCCTCGCCAGGGGCAGCGCCGATGTGGCCGCGCGCCTCGCTAGGGGCAGCGCCAGTGCCGCGACTGCCACCACGCGCCTCGCTAGGGGCAGCGCCAGTGCCGCGACTGCCACCACGCGCCTCGCTAGGGGCAGCGCTCGTGCCGCGACTGCCACCACTCGCCTCGCCAGGGGCAGCGCTGGTGCTAGGGCAATGGCCGCGCACCTCGCTAGAGGCAATGCCGATGTGGTTGCGCGCCTCGCTAGGGGCAGCGCCAGCGCCGTGCCTGTGGCCGCGTGCCTCGCTCAGAGCGGCGCCGAAGTGGCCGCGCGCCTCGCTAGGGGCAGTGTCAATGCTGTGGCTGTGGCCGCGTGCATCGCTCAGAGCGGCGCCGATGTGACCGCACGCCTCGCTAGGGGCAGCGCTAGTGCCGCGACTGCCACCACGCGCCTCGCCAGGGGCAGCGCCAATGCCGCGACTGCCACCACGCGTCTCGCCAGGGGCAGCGCTGGTGCTAGGGCAGTGGCCGCGCACCTCGCTAGGGGCAACGCCGATGTGGCCGCACGCCTCGCTTAGGGCAGCGCTCGCGCAGTGGCTGTGGCCGTGCGCCTCGCCAGGGGCAGCGCCAGCGCTGTGGCCATGGCCGCGAGCCTCGCTCGAGGCAGCGCTCGTGCTGTGGCTGTGGCCACGCGCTCCACTAAAGGTAGCACCGGTGACGTGGCCGTACGCCGAGTGCGCTCTGCGCTCGTCCGATCTGAGGTACCTCCCCCCCCTTCGGACAGGCGCAAGACCGCACGGCGCACAATCCCACGGGACGCCACCCGCAAAAAGCTAAGCCTAGCAACGAAAAACGCCGCCCGCCGCCACGCCCGCAAACCCGCCGCCCGATCCCGCATCTCCTGACCCCTAAGCCAAACCACGCAACGATCGCGCCCGACACGGACATCCCGCAACACCTGAAGCCGCAGAACGAACCACGCCGCCCGATCCCAAGCCCGCCGTCGAGCCATATGCGCCGCGCGGCACGTAGCCACTTGAGCCAGGTGCTCACCACCGCCGTGCGCCATAGCCGACTTTAACTCCTAACGCCCCGGCCAAGATCTCGCGCCATCCTAACGCCCCGGCCAAGATCTCGCGCCATCCCAAATCAATCAGTGCCAGGGGAGTGTGCGGTCCGACCGCAAACTCCCGCCGTACACGAGGAGGTTGTTAATCCCTCGAGCACAAGACGAAGCTACACTAATCGTGTGTGGAGGCACTAATATATGCAATTGCAAAGTAGTAGCACCCGCCGCACTCAGGAATTTACCACTCGTGCACGAGCACGAGTGGCCAAACCGGCCGAAGCGCGGCAATTCCCGAGCCTAGAGGGTACAACACCTAGGACATCCGCGATCTAGAAACACGAGGACATTTTAGCAAAGGCCGCACAATTTGTAAAAAATTGCGCAGCGCTCCCGCCGCGAAGGGTCGGTTTTGCCAAAAAATCCACGCGATTCCTAAATTCCCGAAGCCTGAGGCCTAAATCCTAGAACCAAACCGCTCGTGCCACATATGCGTTATGCATGCGCAAACAAGGGTTGCCACGTGAGGGCTCTCACGCAATTTACCGTGCGAAAAGAAATTCACGACGGTCTTGGCTTCAGGGGCACCTGAAACCACCAAACACACACCCACCGACGCGAACACCGCCCCAAGCGACAAGATCTAGATTTCAAGAAACCATCAAGGGGGCAAGGCAATTCGCGAAGGCAAGCGCGCACCTCAAAAGATTTTTATCGTTGGGCTAGATTCCTCCACTCCAACGCGGTCCCAAGAGTACCTGGAACCCTCAAACCCACACACCGCCGCGCAACGCAAGCACAAGAACAGACATTCTCGATTTCGTAGTGTCGCTCTACGCTAGCTAATCACGCAAGGCAAGGTGGCTTCGATCAGAATTCGCGCAAAAAAAAACAGGGAAGCAACGTGAAAACACGGACTAATTACCATTTTGTAGGAGTCTCCACTCTTGCTCTTCTCTTCTTTACGGTTCCGGACTTATTCTATTCTACACTTATTAAACGACCGCACGAGGTATGATTACGTTTGGTCAACTACAAGACTTCGGTTTCGTAAATCTTTATAGTTATGCTTTTGCTTTCAAGTGTATGCTTTCAATACACAATATACAGCAGTTACGGCTCTTACTTTTTATGTTACAATTCTCAGTTCAGTTCTCATCCCCGAAACTGGTTACACTTAGAGTTCTTATACATTCAGGAACTCTTTCCATAACTCAACTGTACTGAGTACTCCGTACAACAGGCTAGGCACCTCACATCAACATCATTCTGATCGGTCCTACTGTACTCCGTACTGAGTACTCTTGCGTTTTGTACTTAGCCGTTTTTCTTGCTCTTGTGCTTGCCTCCTAGCACAAGTTAGGAGCATTTTTCAAAAGTAGATTTGGACAGCCGAGCCGCCCGTGGCGGGCATTTTGGTGCGTGGGGGTAGGGGTGGCGTCAGCAGCGCCTAGATGCAAATTGTCGGGGAAGTGATCTGATACAGGGTCGGAGACAGGTGGAGCTGTGCATATGAATGTGTGGGGGGCTGCATGGGGAGTTAGGAGCATTTTTCAAAAGTAGATTTGGACAGCCGAGCCGCCCGTGGCGGGCATTTTGGTGCGTGGGGGTAGGGGTGGCGTCAGCAGCGCCTACATAACACATACAGTTGTCGGGCAACTGAACAGGGTTTGAACACAGCAGGATCTGATATTATAGGTTCGGAGACATGTGGAGCTGTGCATATGAATGTGTGGGGGGCTGCATGGGGAGTTAGGAGCATTTTTCAAAAGTAGATTTGGACAACCGAGCCGCCCGTGGCGGGCATTTTGGTGCGTGGGGGTAGGGGTGGCGCCAGCAGCGCCTAGATGCAAATTGTCGGGGAACTGAACAGAGTTTGAACACAGCAGGATCTGATACAGGGTCGGAGACAGGTGGATCTGTGCATATGAATGTGTGGGGGGCTGCATGGGGAGTTAGGAGCATTTTTCAAAAGTAGATTTGGACAACCGAGCCGCCCGTGGCGGGCATTTTGGTGCGTGGGGGTAGGGGTGGCGTCAGCCTGATACAGGGTCAGAGACAGGTGGAGCTGTGCATCTGAATGTGTGAAGGGCTGCATAAGGAGTTAGGAGCATTTTTCAAAAGTAGATTTGGACAACCGAGCCGCCCGTGGCGGGCATTTTGGTGCGTGGGGGTAGGAGTGGCGCCAGCAGCGCCTAGATGCAAATTGTCGGG
>LGRX02009936.1:21500-34146 GCA_001247695.2 Cymbomonas tetramitiformis | reverse complement strand
GAGTCAGCCTCCCTATCCCCGTGTCTCAAGCTGCATACCGCTGAGTCAGCCTCCCTATCCCCGTGTCTCAAGCTGCATACCGCTGAGTCAGCCTCCCTATCCCCGTGTCTCAAGCTGCATACCTCTGAGTTAGCCTCCCCGGCCGGCTGAAGCTGCAGGAGTACCATGAGGTAGAAGATAAGAAATAGGATATCGAAGGCAAACTGCTTGTAATGAACCCTGCGATTGCCCGGTAGGGTTGGGTGCGCACGTAGTCAGTCCAGACGTCTGCAAAATATTCCCATAAATACACAAAGCCCTGATAATCGCGAAGGGAAAGGTTGTCTTGTCTCGGATGTCACTACAAGATGGCAGGAGCACAGCTTGAGCGTCTGGCAAATAAGGATGTGGGGTTGGAGGGTGGCTTCACTGCCTTTAACGGTGGAAATAAAGGCAGGCGACAGCAACGAAACACGGCACATGGAACCTGCACACAAGTCGTTGGCCTTTGAACTGTTTTGGCGCAGGACAAGTGCGGCGCAGCCGGCTGGGTCTTGCTTGCTCCCCTCACCCGAGCGAAACGTAGTTTCGAAGAGAGTGTAAGATGTGCGATCCCGCCTCCTCTGCTTTGTCCCGAAACTCCGGCCCATCCCGCGGCATACAGAGCGCGAAGTCAGGCCCCACATGGTTTATTGCTTTCCACGCAACAGCTGCCTTCCCCGCGGCTCCTCGGTCGAAGAGGTCTTCAGGAGGCGGATGATGGACTGAAAGCTCCTGGGTACCGAAACAACAATCCAATGCCGGGATGAACAGGCTCACCGCCACGCGTTACCAGGTAATCGCCGAGAAGACAGCGCTCGACACACCTGACCAGACCCTGAAAGGTGATCGAGTGTTTATGCATGGCGAGCGTTGCGCAGAAAAGCCGACAAGCCGAGCAGATATGGGAGAGATATTTCGAGGCAAGAGAGGTGAATGGTGCGCGCGCAGCGTGTGGCGTCGCTGCGCGAGAGTTGTGTCCGTAAAAGTAAGTGCATATTGTGCGTGACAATATGAAAACGCACTAAGGTGCGTGACAATATGAAAACGTGTTGTGCATGGATACGAGTGTGCCCGCAAACGCGACGTGCACGTATTCTTGTACTTGCTGTTGGCATATGCAAGCATCTGCTTGACAGGTGCCGGCTGGGAGTGTATGCTGTGACGTGAAGATGACCACCTTAAGTGAAAGTCAAGACGACAATGCAATATAAATAGGCACATAGGTGGGGCAGAATGGCCAAGTGCAATAAGAGTATTTGCGTTTATCCGTGCGTACGAGTGCATGCAGACATGTATGCGTACATATTCTTCGTATGAGAGCACCTGCTGTGACCCGAGCTGATCTTGAGTCGAAGTAAGGTGGCCTCGTTCAAAATACTTCTCAATTCGCTGTATCTTCAACAAGCCCTGTCGGGGACAAAGCGGTCGTACGGCGATTCAGTTCGGTGCCATAAAAGCTCCCTCCACGTTGTCACCACCGCGCGTTCAAACCCGGTCGACGGCCCTCAAGGCTTGCTGAAACACGAAAGCACAGCGCAGCACAGTCGAACAAACTATCACTACGCTCCAGAGGTACTGATATCTTTCTGGTAATAGGAACAATGGCTCTGAAGTTTGAATTGGACAGCGCATATAACTGCCGTAGAGTGTTGGATTCCTTGATACCTTCGCGTCACCGCGGACGGCTTCGCTTATTCCGCGCCAACTCGAACGTTTCGCAGAGGGTTCCGCGCGTGCTTCTCCAGGGTCACTTCCACGAATGTGAATGGGGTGCGAGTCCAAAGCTGCAACCGTATCTGCACTGGGAGGAGCTTTGGCACTGGAACGGGCATTGGAATGGGTGGTGTGATGATTGCCCGCTTGGAAGGTACTGGGTTCTGTCGTTACTTGAGCCTTCGATTCTGACCCTGACCGTTTTTTCCGCCCTCTTTTGCCTCTCATTCCCATATCGTCACAGGCGGTGGAAACAGGCGCAAGGAAGGGCGTGAAGTAAGTTTCGCTGGAGTGATCACGCTATCACATCGAGGAAACCCAATTGAAACGAATTCCAGACGTATTTCCCGACCCGTGGAAGCTCTGTCGACGGAAAGGGACGATACGAAGATGAAGACCAGGAAATCAACGACCCCGACGAAATATGAGGTTACTTTGTTGTTTTGAATATGTTCTGAATGCGATACCGTTACAAGCGAAGAATTATTGGGCTTGGCACTTCATGTATTTTAACGCGAAGTCGCTCGGTAGGTATCTGACCATTATTTTGCCCAAATCAGCTCCCGGCAACCAAATAAATGAAAATCGCCAATAAAGACAAGCTGAACGTGAAGGGAGAAAACAAAGGCGCTGATATGATATGATATTCCGAAAGGGATACCTACTGTGTCACAGTACCGGTCTACTCTGGCTTGCCAGAGGTTACGAGCTTCGGCCGCTGCGCGGCCGATCGCGCGATTCTCGACAGACGACAATGGAAAGCAGCTCGTAATCCTCCGGTGTAATACAGAAAAATAAAAAGTCCTTAAAAAAATGAAAAAATCGCGTCCGGAGGCTCGTGGTCTCAGCCAGAGTACCTACCGGTCCTATATTCGACCTTGCGTTGGACAAAATAAATATGAAATAAAATAATAAAAAAGAGATCCGCAGAACCGCAGAATATATAATATATAAAAAGGATATATTTATTATTATTATTATATTATGGATATAATATCTCATGTATTTTTTCAGGTCTTGTCAAACTCAATCCGAATCAACAATGATTCTTGATTGAAACCGCGCGTCCAATAGGGTGCCTAACTAAATCTGAGCCGTCCAATATTTTCAGATCGTTAACATCGGAAGGTCCGAAGAGATTTCTGGGGAGCGACGAACGAATATATCGTATTCTGATCTCTAGCATGTCAGCTTTTTGATATGGACTGTCGGATTCGGGAAATTACCCGTGTTAAAAATGAACGGACCATTTTAAGTTGCTCTTCGTCGCGTCCAAGGTCCCCAGAAGTTCGAAATACAAATTCGATATCTGGTGCTACAAGCACCTCTTCATCTTTTGAATGTGAGAGCGGAAAAAGACCTCGCACGGCTTGTGATTATCATACGAATCAATCATATTGGGCGGCATATTCTAGATACCTGGACAGTCGCTTCCGAAAACAGCCCTAGCGATGGGAAGGGGAAAAAAGAAGAGCGCTGAAAGTGAGGAAGAACACTGGCAGTTCGCGTGCAAATGTACAAATAACTGTGAGCCAGTCTTAGATTATGACGATGGAAAACGGATGATCGAGTGTGAGACGTGTCAAATATGGACGCACTCTGGATGTAACCGCATCGGCCATAGCGTGGAAATATACATCTGCAAGGCTTGCACGGCTGCAGCCAAAAAGGTGATTCTTGGTTGATTCTCGTCATGCAGTAAAGTCATTCAAGAACAATATCTTTCGCCTCTCAAAACCAGTGTTGTGCTAAGTAAGGAATGAATTTTCTTGTTCCAGGATAAAACTAATAAGGCGCGCTCAGTGAACAGTGATCTGAAAAAACAGAAAAAGGTAAACCGATGCTCCGTAGGGCAAACTACGTTGTTTGTTTCATCGGTTTGAACATTGATACACTTTTCGTAAACTGTGCCTAACTTGGTCGTCGTGTGACCGGCATGTTCTCTCCCCCCGCAACGTTGAAAATCGCAAAGGCTACTGCCAATGATGACCCGGAAAAGGAGAAAGAAGATGCTTGGTCAAGTTTTGCCAAGAGTCACCAAAAGGCAGGCCAGAAACGCAAAGTGGTAGAGTGGGTTGAGGCTGCTGACGCGCCACCACAACTAACAGAGTACGAAAAACAACGCTTAGAAAACATCGAAAAAAATAAAAAGATGCTTCAGGCACTCGGTGTTAACAATACGATTCAGAATATCCAAACTGCCTGTTCTGTTGCGAAGGTACCCGATGAAGTTTTGATGCAGAAATCCAGGTCCAAACCGCGCGCATCAAAAGCAGACTTCTCCAAAGTTGCAGAGCATTCTCGGCGCAGCAAGCGCTTGCGGGGAGGTGAGGTCGAGAAGGGAGAGGGCATTGAAAACCACGAGCTGGGAGTCGTCCAAGCTGGTGAAGAATCCGAGAATACCTTGCTGACGTTGGACGAATACTTTGCTCAGGTGAAGTTTACACCTGCGCAAAGTTCGCGATCAGCGGAAACCCCTCTAGCCAAGAAAATATCACTCGGGGTTTAGAAGGCGTTCGCACAGCAGAAAGAGTAAAGAAATAGGCATGGTCGCTTCTGCAGCATAAACATGTTTAAGCTTTGGGTTAGGGCTGAGCAGAAGCTCTCCGGTGGGAAGGTGTGCAGTTCGTTGGGCCATACGCCTCTGTCAATCTGACACCGGCATGTCTTGTGTCTCGCAGAAAGGAGTTGAGCCAGGGCCTTGGGTAGACGGTCATTTCAACGGCTGGGTGGAGGACGGAGTTCGAGTGCGATGTGGAATAGCGGCCTCGAAGAGCGCGGCGTGGGATCAGAATGGTGGAGGACAGTTCTCTAGAAAGCTCCCGGCAGGTAGGATAACAAGGTCCTCGAACGCTCCTATCCACCTTCGCATTCACGCAACGTTCCCACGTGTTCTCTCTTAAGCCGAATGCAGCGTACGCAAAGGATGTAATCGATGCATCCCTGATACAAAGTGCCATGTTCGGTCGTTCTTGACGTGTAGCTTTTGTTGAAAGCTATGAGCTTGCAGGGGTCACAGCCAAAGATATGGCCCGCAAGATGTTGCACAAGAACCCCAACCAGTACTTCTACCGATTGACGGAGCCAAATGAAGAGCAATGGATGGGCAATTGGACGCAGGAGGTACTGCCTGTGCATATGTACCCTGTTTCTTCACATCGATTGAGAAGTTCGAGCACACCCGAGTATTCTGTGCCACACAGCTGAAATGTGTGATCAGGGGAACGACAGCTCAGCCAAGTTGTAACTCGTCGTCGCGCAAATTATGATACTATCGCGATGCGTTTACTATGTCCTTGACACGCGTGACGTGGTATGACATCTTAAGTGGTTCTCAGTAACACGGCTGTTGAAAAGTCCCGACGCCATAGGTGAGCTATCTGCTTGACACATGTGAAGGGGTATACCACAGTAAGTAGGTGTGTGTTTATCGACAACATGGCTGCTGTAATGCCCCCACGGCATGCGTGAGGTCAAGTGCTTGACACAAGTGACGGGGTATGACAAACTAAGTGATTCTCAGTAACATGGCTGCTAAGATGCCCTTGCGGCATAGGTGAGCTCTCTGCTTGACACACGTGAAGGGGTATGATGCAGAAAATGGTTCTGTCTCTCAGCAGCATGGCTACTCTACTGTTCCCATGGCATAAGCGAGCTGTTATATCGATACTCTTGATTATGTTTGCGACGTTGCCGGAATATGTACCGAAGGCAGCTGAAACAGCACTTTCATTTCTATCATTGCTTACTGAGCATAAGTAAACGGCAAACTCACGAAGTATATTCCCGATGTTTCCTCGATATTTTGCAGGAAATTGCTCACTTCGTTGCCGTTGGAAAGAAATACGGCGCAGGCGACAAGTGGGGACTATTCTCCACGCACATACCGCACAGGGTTGGATACCAGTGCAGTGCTGCTTACCGCCACTTCGTCATACCTTATGGGCTTCTCAGGTACCTTGAACTCTGCATGAGCCGGAATTCTGATGGGCTGCAAAATTGCACTCGACTCTCTTGCCCGTGCGAGTGCAAGGATGGGCTCCCTCATGTCGTGGAGAGGAGGAAAAAAGGCCCAAGAACCTCGCGCCCATATTTCTGACCTGTGCGTGTGTCTAGAGTGCAGGGATCCAAACTTCAAGATGACACACAGCGGCGAAGCGATTTGGGCCCCTGTTGCAAAAGCGCCGAAAACTGATACGGACAGAAGCGCAGAACTCACAGCTTAGGCCTCGGATTGAAGCATTTGTTAGTAAATATGCCTGTCGACACTTTGGCGCAATCATTGCATATACCACGAGATTGGTTGATCGCTGTTTGCGCCTTCGCACATAGATTCTTCCCAGTCAAAAAGGAGGGAGCCTGTGTTGACAATAGGATATTCATCCTAAAGAGGCACATAAACGGCATTTTAGAAATCAATGCATCGATTTTAGGACCCAAATTATACTCGGTGATACCGCTCAAAGTATACACGGTCACAGACGATTTGGTGTGCGAGGATGGGTCCTAAATTGTTGATGCTCTCGGAAGGCCGACACCGATGAATGGTTGACTATGCTTTGTCATCGACCTCGGTAAAAATCCAGCAAGATTTTCCCATATAATATTTGGCTCTCCATGTATGCTGACAATCCTACTTGAAACTTGATCAGAATTACTCACTTTGATTACACATGCAATGGTTGGCGGTGTGAAAATTCTCATTACTTGATCAGAATCTATTGAAAATGTGTACATTATGTTTCTCTAATACTAAATGTACATTACGTAGTTGAGGCACACCATAGCGTCCATACAATATTGCTGTGTGTACAATACTTGTCCCGGGGAGGGGGGAAGGGCTTTGTATCTTGATGGCGATGTACAATGTTTGCACGGTACGGTGGGGACTATGTATTCAACACTGACTTTTGAAGTCATTTGTTTTACAATTATTTCAATATGTTTATCAGAAATATCTACCCCTCAAGCCGCATGCGCCTAGTGAGGATTCGTTGGCGCAACTGCTAATGACCATATGCCACGACGCAAAGCGATTATTATTCACGAAGCAGCCTCAGACTGGTATGGCTGCTTCACCCGCGGCGGGGGGGGAATGCGCTTCAGCTTCAGCATTGACCGGCCTCGCGAAGCGCGGAGACATGCACATGGAGCCAGCACCACGCGAGTGCTCGCAGCTACAACTGTTGGATATACCCCTAAGACCCGGGATATATTCACTCAGTGATAGTTTTCTCAGAATGTAATAAAGTTGATAAACTAACCCGTTATATGGGCATAAACAGTTAGGGTTCTAGTTCGGGTGACAGTCACAAACACTACTACGGGAAGAGTCGCATAATCAGGCGGTGTGACTATTCCAGCAACAACAGTGGGCAAGGTGCAACGAGTGACCCATTGCAATGTGGGGCCACAGACGCGGACACAGCGTGTGATCGAGGCGAGGCGTAGTGCGAAACCAGCGGCGGCTCAAGCCAATTTGAGGCCGCAGGTGTGCGGTGCGAAGCCGCACCCGCAAGCACGCGGCATAGAGCTGCTGGCGCAACGACAGGCGCTTGGGGCGGGGTCGCTAGCACAAGCACTGGCGTGGGCGCATGCCCGGTGCCCTGGTACCGGCGCAAGGCCATTGGCGAAGCTGCTGGTACTCGACGCGGATCCGCGGGCGCAGCCGCTATTGCAACCGCAGACGTACGGCGTGGAGCCGCAAGTGCAGCCGCTGGCTCAGGAGCCGCAGCAAGGCATGGTATCGATTGTTTGATATTCTGATATATTGATAGTATCAGAATATCAGAATATCATAATCAATTGATAGTGAATTCGTGCACTATCAGAATATTGGAATCGATTGATACCTAACCTCAAACCATCAGAATTGATTGATCCCTAGGTGGAATTATCAGAATCGATTGATACCGCCCACGGAGTAATCAGAATCGATCGATTTTTGGGTGTCATAATCAGAATCAATTGATGCCCAGGATCGATTAATTGGAATCAATTGATCCCCAAGGCCGATTAATCAGAATCGATTGATCACTGGATGGAACATTCGAATTGATACCATCAATAATATCGATCTATCAAAACCCAAAATGAGAGTATCGGTTGGTCGATATTCAGGAAACTACTCGATCTTGGACAAACCGATCTAGGGTTTATCGATCTCGAGATGGGGGCTGGTCATTTGATGGGGTAACGAAAGATGGGGGTTGGTCATTTGATGGGGTAATGGGATTTGACTTCATTTTTGACAGTTCGCAAGGCCATCAGATCACGATTTATCATTGCGATGGGTAAACGCGGACGTGGAAAACAACCCAACAAGGTCGTGCTAGTCTCTCAGGGCAGTGGCGCGGTTAAGCGGACACAGCAAACGCCTTTCGACCCTGTCGGCAGCAACGATGTGGAGTATATCGTGCGAGAGATAAAAGCTGAGCGGGTGGCAAAGGGAGGCGCAGCACAGTGGCTGATAGGCTGGGAGAATTTTCCTGACCCGAAACACGACACGTGGGAGCCTGTAGAGAACCTAGCTGGCCACGAGACCACCATCAGCGATTTCCGCAAACGAGCACGTGAAGAGCTTGAAAATCATGAGGCTACAGCTGCTGAGAAGAGAAAAGAAAAGGCCAAAGCACGTGAAGGTATTTACCCACGCAACAAGTATGTATTGTGTACGTAGCATGTGTTTGTCGCATATCTCCGGTCGGTCAACCAACGAGACCGTTCCATTGATCACACCCGATATATTTGTGTGCACAAGCTGGTCTCTCTTTCGCTTGCATATGCGTCGGTGTATTGACTTATTTCCTTCGTTTGTCGCTTCATAGTTACTGTCGCAGATGATGGTTTGGTGGATGCCACTGGTGGCAAACGCCGGTCTGCTGTTTGGCAGCACTTTAAGGTCCTCTTCGACGACGACGATAATTCCACAGTCGTGTCCACTAAGTGCAAGCTCTGCACCGATGCGGTCGCTGTCAAGTACCCTGGCAACACCACGAATCTCCGTGGACATCTCTCTTGCTGTCACAAGGACGAGTATTGCAAGATGGTGGGGTCTGTTGCTAGTGAAGACGCTGAAGAAGGTTTTTCACAGGTATTCGTTGGCACGACTACTTCTGAACTATTTCCGAGTTTATGTGTGTGACATATATTGTTGCATCGTTCATGAAAGGGCACTTTGCTTCGTTCCGTCGTTTTCGCTGTTCCCTGTTGTTTGTTCAGCGTTTGGTCCTGCATGCTAGCTATCCACAACGAGTGAAGTAGCACCTGTTTACACATCTCAAGAACTTTTGTTCACTCGAAGTGTGCACTTCGTTACAGGCGAAGAAGGGTACTTTGGAGGCCATCTTGCCCCAAGTAACTGAGAGCCAACGCCTGGAGTTGCACAGGCGCATTTCTTTGTGGTTGCTTCGAAACAGGCGACCCCTCACGCTGCCAGAGAAGGACAAGGAATTTAGGGACATATTTGATGTGATATTTGGGAGCGGTTATGTGCCACCCTCTTATAAGCTGGTGGTGCAACAAATGTTGGCCCTATCAGCTGAGGGCTCTTCTAGGAACATCACGGCCGTTATGGACGCGTTGCGCGAGGAGGGTATCAGGCCAAGTATCGCTGGCGATATTTGGTCTAAGGGAGGCATTTCGGTGTTCAGCATTTTGGTTTATTATATAGATCGCAACTTCGAGTATTGTGAGCGCCTTGTGTCAGCCATTCCCTTTTCTGACGTGCGACACACTGGTTTGGAGATTGAGTTGGCGACCAAGAGAGCCTGCTCTGAGATCCACATCGGCCATTTTCGTGAGGATGTATCCCCTGGGGACGGCGAGGACACTGTGAGCGAGAGCGTGCACTGCACCGTGAGCGACAATGCAAGCAACATCGTATCTGGTTGGGAGACCTTTGAAGGCCACGAGTGCAACGACCACACTCTTGCACTGATCGTTCACACCTACTTGGCTCAACCTGAGGTTGCGGAAGTTTTCAAGTAAGTGTTTCTTTTAGCGCAATCTCGTTATCCCTCGCTTCTTGTTTGTATTCGTTAGCTATTCATTGAACCTGGTGGGTGTCCGATCAATCTGTGGTTATGTAGACAGCGAGCACTTCGTTACCCGCTACCTACGCATGCACGTTTGACCTTCTTTTTGCGTACGTATGGTTTCAGGAAATTGAGAGGTATGACTATGCATCTCAACCACTCCGTGATCGGTGGTAAGCTGCTTAGCGAGTGCCAAAAGCGACACTCTGTTGACGTCACGAAGCCCCCTCAAGATAACGACACCCGAACTGGTTGGGGCGGAGCTTGTAGACAAGCTACTTGGTACATAAGCAATTAGGTGTGCCCCTAAATGTGCATATGTATTTAGTTGAACCTAGCAGCTCATTGCAACACTTTGGCCTTTTGACGGACTTTGAGCATGCAGCGGCCCATTGCAACCCTTTGGAATAACCTCGTTCACTTTGACCGAGTCGTTTGTGCAGGTTTCGATTCAAATGTACGACGTAGAGAACCCGGTGAGGGCCGCCACCGCGGTCGCAAACCCGGACGGTAGCGTTTATAGAGACCACCGCCTGGAGCTCATCGAGTGGGATATTGTGAAGGAGAGTGCTTACTTTCTCACATACGTGATGAACGCCACCGATATTTTACAGGGCACGAAATACCCCACAGCCAGTCGTATCCTTCCGATCATTGGGAAGGTAGCATATTATGCAAAGGCTGGCACGCCTCTCAAGTTTGAGAAAACTCCGGTGAAGATTACTAACGAAGCTGTTGTGCATGCTCGGGACTTGCTTGAGAAAGCCCTCTCTAGGAGGTATTTCAACTGTTTGGCGGATAGCAAGCCGGAAGATTGGGCCGTCGCCATTGTCTTGGACCCCCGCTACAAACATCTCTCGTTCCATTGTGTCAATCGTTGGATGCGAGGTAAGAGCTCCTTCATGCCAGCTGTAGGCTGAAAGGTTCGTTCCTTGTTGATTTGTTGTATTTGAACATGCTTTCTTTTTTGCTTTAGTGTCCGCAAGTGAGGATCGTTTCAACAATGACTTGTCGTGCGTGTCGTGTGTGTACAGGTCAGTTCACTGCGGAGTTAGCAGTGCAGTGGACTCGCCAGAGTTGGGAAGCGGACTGGAAACCAAAGCTGGAAAGCCCGACTCAAGAGGCTCCGGCTATGAAGAAACGTAAGACCGCTGGTAAGCCCGTGGTGACTGCTGCATCATTCCTCGTGGACTCAGACGATGAGGATGCGATGGAAGAGCCTTTTAAAGCGGGTGTACAGGTAGAGGGTCAAGAGAAAGAAGATGAGCTCACTAGTAGATACTTAGGATTTTCCCGTGTTGCACCTCACGCAGACATCCTGGCTTGGTGGAAGGAAAATGAAAAGCAATTGCCTTATTTAGCTGTCATGGCACGTGAGTTCCTTGCTGTGCCAGCTTCCACTGCTGGGGTGGAGCGCGCTTTTTCCTCTGTTGGGCATATGCACGGTGATCTGCGCAAGTGCACGGGAAAGGACACCATAAAGCACTCGCTTATGGTTGCAATGAACACTTAACGTAGGTGCTTTTCCTCAACTGTACAATTTTGTAGAATTGTTTATAGACAATTAAGATAGAGATTAATTACGTGAGGTTCATAGCGAAGGGGAGGGGGGCTTGTAACAATCGCTACTCCACATAGGTGCATCCGATTTGCTATTGCTTGTTAAATATCAAAATTGATTGATAGTGCTTGTAGAAATATCAGAATCAATTGATACGGCTTGTAGAAATATTAGAATTGATTGATACTGCTTGAAGAAATATCAGAATTGATTGATTAGACTTGTTGGAAATTAGAATTGATTGATACTGCTTGTAGAAATATCAGAATTGATTGATTAGTCACGTTGGGAATTAGAATTGATTGATACCCTTTCTTAAAATATCAGAATTGATTGATCAGTCTATTTGTAAATCAGAATTGATTGATTACAAAATTGAAATAATCAAAAATTATCAATACCGCCCGACACAACCGATACCATGTCTTGAGCCGCAGGTGTGCGGCACGGACCCGCAGGTGTGCGGCGCGGACCCGCAGCCGCAATCACGCGACATAGAGTTGTTGGCGTAACGGCAGGCGCTTGGGACGGGGTCGCTAGCACAAGCACTGGCGTGGGTGCGTGCCCGGTGCCCTAGTGCCGGCGCACGGCCATTGGCGCAGCTGTTGGCACCCGACACGGAGCCGCGGGCGCAGCCGCTAGTGCAGGCACAGAAGTACGACGCGGAGCCACAGGTGCAGTACGTGGTCACGGCTGAGGGCGGAGCGCGCCCGGCGGTAGGTAGCCTCGCAGAGCATGGAACTCCAGGTACCCACGAGGGACGATGTACAACCCGCGCAGCGACCCAGTGCGATGTGGAGCTGCGGGCGCCGACATGCTTCGTGGTTACGGACGTCCAACCGGCGGTAACCCAGCGCAGCGTGGAGTCACAAGTGCCCGCAGCCTCGACGAAAAGTGAAAAAGAAAACACCCGTGAACGCGGTGTGGGGCTTTGTGAGTCCCCATGACTCTTATTCTTTTTCCCTCCGAAATGTGACATACTGTACAGCCAAGGCATGGTATCGGTTGTGTCGGGCGGTATTGATAGTTTTTGATTATTTCAATTTTGTAATCAATCAATTCTGATTTACAAATAGACTGATCAATCAATTCTGATATTTTAAGAAAGGGTATCAATCAATTCTAATTTCCAACGTGACTAATCAATCAATTCTGATATTTCTACAAGCAGTATCAATCAATTCTAATCTCCAACAAGTCTAATCAATCAATTCTGATATTTCTTCAAGCAGTATCAATCAATTCTAATATTTCTACAAGCCGTATCAATTGATTCTGATATTTCTACAAGCACTATCAATCAATTTTGATATTT
>LGRX02009936.1:0-21184 GCA_001247695.2 Cymbomonas tetramitiformis | reverse complement strand
TACAGTAATCGCCCATATTTAAGAAAACAGGGATTTTCGGCCAGCCAGCCGTACTCATCCCCCACCCCCCCGCCAGCGTCAGCGTCATAAGAGAACTCGAAGAATAGTAAGCCATTTTCTTTCAATTAGCCAGCTATTTTCTTAAATTTCCATTGATAAACGCTTAAAACGGCCATAATTTCAGGAAAAATCGCCTGCGGCGCCAGCACAAAGGTTGCTTATTTCGGGAATTTTCTTAGCCGAAAAAGCCGATGACCGACACTCATCGAGTTGGGTACCCCCCCCCCCGAAAAAAAAAAACGCTGGCTGCTTTCTTAACGTCGGGTTTTCTTAAAAGTGAGTGATTACTGTATGCCCAACAGAGGAAAAAGCGCGCTCCACCCCAGCAGTGGAAGCTGGCACAGCAAGGAACTCACGTGCCATGGCAGCTAAATAAGGCAATTGCTTTTCATTTTCCTTCCACCAAGCCAGGATGTCTGCGTGAGGTGCAACACGGGAAAATCCTAAGTATCTACTAGTGAGCTCATCTTCTTTCTCTTGACCCTCTACCTGTACACCCGCTTTAAAAGGCTCTTCCATCGCATCCTCATCGTCTGAGTCCGCGAGGAATGATGCAGCAGTCACCACGGGCTTACCAGCGGTCTTACGTTTCTTCATAGCCGGAGCCTCTTGAGTCGGGCTTTCCAGCTTTGGTTTCCAGTCCGCTTCCCAACTCTGGCGAGTCCACTGCACTGCTAACTCCGCAGTGAACTGACCTGTACACACACGACACGCACGACAAGTCATTGTTGAAACGATCCTCACTTGCGGACACTAAAGCAAAAAAGAAAGCATGTTCAAATACAACAAATCAACAAGGAACGAACCTTTCAGCCTACAGCTGGCATGAAGGAGCTCTTACCTCGCATCCAACGATTGACACAATGGAACGAGAGATGTTTGTAGCGGGGGTCCAAGACAATGGCGACGGCCCAATCTTCCAGCTTGCTATCCGCCAAACAGTTGAAATACCTCCTAGAGAGGGCTTTCTCAAGCAAGTCCCGAGCATGCACAACAGCTTCGTTAGTAATCTTCACCGGAGTTTTCTCAAACTTGAGAGGCGTGCCAGCCTTTGCATAATATGCTACCTTCCCAATGATCGGAAGGATACGACTGGCTGTGGGGTATTTCGTGCCCTGTAAAATATCGGTGGCGTTCATCACGTATGTGAGAAAGTAGGCACTCTCCTTCACAATATCCCACTCGATGAGCTCCAGGCGGTGGTCTCTATAAACGCTACCGTCCGGGTTTGCGACCGCGGTGGCGGCCCTCACCGGGTTCTCTACGTCGTACATTTGAATCGAAACCTGCACAAACGACTCGGTCAAAGTGAACGAGGTTATTCCAAAGGGTTGCAATGGGCCGCTGCATGCTCAAAGTCCGTCAAAAGGCCAAAGTGTTGCAATGAGCTGCTAGGTTCAACTAAATACATATGCACATTTAGGGGCACACCTGATTGCTTATGTACCAAGTAGCTTGTCTACAAGCTCCGCCCCAACCAGTTCGGGTGTCGTTATCTTGAGGGGGCTTCGTGACGTCAACAGAGTGTCGCTTTTGGCACTCGCTAAGCAGCTTACCACCGATCACGGAGTGGTTGAGATGCATAGTCATACCTCTCAATTTCCTGAAATCATACGTACGCAAAAAGAAAGGTCAAACGTGCATGCGTAGGTAGCGGGTAACGAAGTGCTCGCTGTCTACATAACCACAGATTGATCGGACACCCACCAGGTTCAATGAATAGCTAACGAATACAAATAAGAAGCGAGGGATAACAAGATTGCGCTAAAAGAAACACTTACTTGAAAACTTCCGCAACCTCAGGTTGAGCCAAGTAGGTGTGAACGATCAGTGCAAGAGTGTGGTCGTTGCACTCGTGGCCTTCAAAGGTCTCCCAACCAGATACGATGTTGCTTGCATTGTCGCTCACGGTGCAGTGCACGCTCTCGCTCACAGTGTCCTCGCCGTCCCCAGGGGATACATCCTCACGAAAATGGCCGATGTGGATCTCAGAGCAGGCTCTCTTGGTCGCCAACTCAATCTCCAAACCAGTGTGTCGCACGTCAGAAAAGGGAATGGCTGACACAAGGCGCTCACAATACTCGAAGTTGCGATCTATATAATAAACCAAAATGCCGAACACCGAAATGCCTCCCTCAGACCAAATATCGCCAGCGATACTTGGCCTGATACCCTCCTCGCGCAACGCGTCCATAACACTACAAGCTCCCCGTACACTAGGTGTACCCTAGTCGTACTCTAATATGGATAGGTACCCTAAAATATTAGAGTGCAATCTCAAATATTGGGGGGGCATTGTGTCAATTTAGGGAGTGATTCTAGTGTGCATTAGGATATATAATATCCAAATAGCACCCATAGCAATCGAATACATCCTAACTAGACACGCACTAATACACGCACTAATACACCCTAACTACACCCTAGCCGCGCATGCTATCGCTTCCACATTTTAACATGCGATAGAGTATATTAGTGTTAATTTAGAGTACAATACAAATGTCACCTTAAATCATACTAATGCACCCTACCATACCACGCGATGATATGGATTACATTCGGATGCATTAGAGTACAATCCAAATTCACTCTAAAGTACACTAATAAACCATAAGGTGAAATATATACATATCGAATGCATTAGGGTATTTTAGAGTGCATTAGGTGCACATTAAATCTGCCGATTAGAGTGCATTCGGATGCATTAGAGTACAATCCGAATTCACTCTAAAGCACACAAATAAACCACAAGGTGAAATATATACATATCGAGTGCATTAGGGTATTTTAGAGTGCATCAGGTGCATATTAAATCTGCGAAATAAATACTACTAACCGTTGACCAACAAAAACATTGAGTCATTATGCTTGCAGGTTATCTATGACTAGCTAACGTGGTATCTAGGTTATCGTTGGCATGAGTAGTTGCTTTCATCCATACAAGAACTGCTACTAGAATATTTCGTTATGTATGCTACCTAGTCGCATTCTTGCACAGTAACCTGTTTGAACTCAGAACGCACTGTGCAGTCGCTACCATGTCACTCAGGCAAGCATGCGGTGGGCAGGCCCACGAGGTGAAGCAAAGCATGGGATCCCAGAGTAGGAAGCTAAACATGTTTAAACATATATCTTGAAACTTACTTAAAAGTATTCTAATCAAAATTTGCTACCTATCCAAGTTACTGCACAACATGTATCCCCTAGCTACGAAACAACACAACCAGCAACGCAGCGTGGCTGCTTCCACTGACTCCGCATGCGTTGCCCGTTCCGACGACATCTGCGGTTGCGTTACGCAGCAGGCCGAGTTAGTACAAACAGGCATCACAGAACAAACCAGACTGACGATAAAATGCACAACAGCGACAATGCGCAACAAATTACGTGTCAGCAAACTTACTTGGGTGTGTCCTCTAGTGTGGCGACGGTTATGTCCTCACTGCTGCCGCCCCATGCGCGCTGCGACCGAAACCACTGCGTTGTTAGCACAAAGTAAATACACATAACATCATATAAAACGAGAAACTCAAAATTTCAGCGGGTTGAGTTGGCTTTGAACCAACAACTCCCAGCCCGTTGGGCTGGTGAGATGCAACACATATCACACACAGTGCAGCGTCGAAACCGTGCAGTTGCTGATGAGCGTGACAGGCAACCATTGACGGTACCTGGT
Organism: Cymbomonas tetramitiformis; assembly: GCA_001247695.2. Taxonomy (NCBI): domain Eukaryota; kingdom Viridiplantae; phylum Chlorophyta; class Pyramimonadophyceae; order Pyramimonadales; family Pyramimonadaceae; genus Cymbomonas; species Cymbomonas tetramitiformis. Next base: position 17,448 of record LGRX02009936.1, on the reverse strand, counting down.
CCTTTTTGTCGCACCACTGTTCATTTTTGTCGCTGTCGCAGAATATTCTTTTGTCGCGAGACCACCGAACAGAATCTTCTCAAAAAAACTGTGAATTCTGTTCGTTCCCTTAAAGAGGTAAAGAAGGTTTTCAGAAAATAAATGGAGACATGAATTCGACATCGTCGTTCGAACAGTGTCAAGGTGCCCCAAAAATTTTCGTCATCCAAAATTTTTAACTTCAGGTTGTCGCAACTGTCTGTCGACCGACGGATCGTACCTTCGACCGACCGCTAGATCAGTCAAAATGAAATCTGACTCGGAAACCGAATCTAATTTTTGTCGCAAGCATGTAGAGGATACAGCAGCCCTCCCTCGACTGTTTGTCGACCGAACGATCGAACTGTCGACCGACCACTCGATCATGAAGAAATGAAATCCGCATCGGAAACCGAATCTAGTTTGTCGCATGGCTGTCGAAGATACAGCAGCCCTCCAGTCGACTGTTTGTCGACCGAACGATCGAACCGTCGACAAACCGCACGATCAGTAAATTCACAGAAATCCGCTCGATCGATCGGAAATCTGCATCGGAAATCAAATCGCGGGGCTGTCACAAGAAGTGTCACAAGACCGTCGCAAGCATCTAGGATGTAGAAGATCCAGTGTCACAGCAGCCCTCCAGTCGACTGTTTTTCGACTGCGTCACAGTCCGCGTCACGGCCACCAGAAAATTCGGATGCCAATTGGTCACAATATTGATGATCTGCCACGTCACTGTGACACCCCCGGGGATACTGTACTCACTCGATCCTGAGATAGTAGCGTCACATCTTGAACAACTATTCTTTCCGCGGGCGTCAACACATTATTCTCAGGCGCCGACACCGACCAACCCCTGCATACTTCTGTGTTTTGTTGTTTTCTGACTAGTATTCGTTGTTGTTTCCTTCAGTACTGTTTGCTATTTTATTTTTCGGTTTTACGCCGGGATTGATTGGAGCTCTGGGCAATCTGCCCGTGAGGTTCGGCATTTTTGCAGGTTAGCGTGCTGTTTTCTGCAGGATCTCGTGCGTTGTTGGCGACTCGCATGCTTATTCGTTTTAACATTGGGAGTGCTTGGAGCCCGTTAGGCGTTTTGCCCTCCTGGTTGGGTTCGATTCCCAACACCTCTGCTGACTAGCGCGCTGTTTTTTGCAGGATAGCATGCGTTTCGTTTCGGCGACAGCAGTGCTGCTGTTGCAGGACAGCACGCTCATTCGACAATAGCAGTTCTTTCGTTAGTTTTGGGAATGCTTGGAGCCCGTTGCGCATCTTGGCCTTCGGGTTGGGTTCGATTCCCAACATTTCTGCTGACTAGCGTGCTGTTTTTTGCAGGATCTCGTGCGTCATCGTGTCATTTTATCCTGTCTTCCGTTTGTTATTTTCATTCTTCACGTCTGTCTGTTAGTTGCAAGTATGGTTTAGTCACCGGCGTTGATGATTTATTATTTATTCTGTGACTGACTCCGCAGATTTCGACTTCTGCAGGAACTCGTATTCGGTGTAGTACGCGGAGCTTTCGGCCGAGATCGAAGACGAGCGGCCTACAAAGGCGTAATAGATTTACAACTAGCTTTCGTTTTGTAATTGTCGCAACTCGAGTCTTAGTAAAAGCAACGTAAGTATTGTAATATTAGAACATTTGTATCGGCATCATGCATTTCGCTTGCTGTGTGCATGCTCTATTCATGCTGTGTGTACATCCGAGGATGTTTTTCGTAGGGTTATTATTAGTTAACGAATATAACCGTTGCGTCGGCTGTGTGTTTGCCCACTGGTTTGTTTTGTTAAAATTTTACAATTTTAAATAAATTTTTACGACAAAAATGACCATTTTATCATTTTTGTCGCAGCCTGCGACAAAAAAGACCGATTTGTCATTTTTGTCGCAGCTTGCGACAAAGGAATATTCTTGCGACAGCGACAAAAATGAACATCGGTGCGACAAAAATGACCCGCTACCACCATTGACCCAACGCGACGTACAGATTGCTGCAACATGATGTGAGACAGCAGGCGCCGACCCTATTGCCGGCAGCTACGACGCAAGAGAGCATGCGATGAAGTGCCGGTGCCTGAGGCCACGGTGGAAGGCAACCATTGAAGTTGCATGCCAAGCCGCATGCGCCTAGTGAGAATTCGCTGGCGCAACAGTGAGCAGTTGACATCACAGACTGAGCAGGACACAACAGAGCAGCGCACAACCAGGAGCGACCCAGGGCGGCACCGGCCCACTAGTGGTCGCCGCTACAGTGCAACGCGATGTGCCACCAGTAGCGGCACGACGTGGGAAAAGCCCCAGGTGCCGATGCAGAAGTTAGCGACTGCGACAACACCAAAGACCTGCTTTAGATATTGGGTGCCAACTGGGTGTGGAACTGAGATGAGCGTTGGCGTGATCTCAAGGAGCCACTCCGTCAACTCCAATATTCAGATGGACCTTGCTGAGAAGATAACAATAGTAGATACCATCACATTGCTATAGTGTTCGCGAGGACGGTTCACACCTAAGGGGGGGGAGTTGTACTAGAGGGCAAGTAGTACGGCGATTGGCAGTATGAGCTGGGGAAAGCATGACATGATGACTGATGACAGCATGTCATGATGACTGATGCCAACGAACATGGCATGATGACACAAGTGATATGACCATGTTGTATGAGAAGTCATAACCAGTTTAGATACTGACACTAAAGTGCGACGGTTCGGAAATAGTGCGACGGTTCGGAAATAATACCAAGTATTCAGCATGGGTGCTGTAGGATGACTGCCATGGTGTCACGTGTTCATATGCATTAGAGATTTGATGACAATTAGTGAACAGATCTCTGTAGCAAGGCTATATGAACTAGAAAGCTCTGAGAGCTCTTCTTTCTTGTACACTGACCTTCAGCCCACCATAACTGATTTGTGTATATGGGGCAATACGATATAATACAATAGTAACAATGATTGTAACAACACTGTTCAATGTTCAACACTAGAGAAATATCCACATACAGTAGTACCCCTCATCAGTGGGGTCTATGGCCATACAGAGTTTTCACTGTTTTCTGAGTGGATTTTTGGTGGTGAGGACATTTGTTAAGGTCCGTGGGAAGGGTTTTGGGGGTCATGTGGGGTCTGAGAGGGAGGTTTTTGGTGGTGGAACGTGATAGGATAGAGGTTGGGTGTTGTTGGAAGGTGGCCAAAAGTGCTGAAAAGTGTTACTTTTGGCCTTTTTTGCCACTTTTAAGGCTCTATATATAACGTTATGGCTAGAATGAGGTTATGATAGACCCGGATATCGAAATATACTGCCCAAAATAGGTCGGATATGGCCTCCCCGGAAGTTTCAACTTTACATCTTGCCAGGCATGCTTGGGTCGAAGTTCAGTTTTGAGCCCCCATACTTAAGGAACGTGTATACTGTTTTTTTGTGATGTTTGGGAACGTTGTTGAGCTTCCTTCTTCGAAAAAGAAAATGTTTTTTTAGACGTAAAATTTGCGTCCAAGTTCCCCAAAGTTCAGCTCTTCCCCCGCAGTATACCGTGAGTTATCGCAGGTCCGTGGGCGAGTTGCGCAGGGGCGGACTCGCAACACACTGATACCAATTGTGCCAGGGCACTAGACTAATATACTCAGAAGTTGTTTTTATTTGAACATGTAAAGGTACAATATTATTTTTGTAGTATATCACTAGAACAGGGCCAGATTAATTAGGTGCTAACGTTCGATACGATCTGAGTTCTGTAGGCCGTACACGAGTTCTCAAGTGTTCCATTCAACTCTGTAACACGGCAACTCGGTCAACCGACGGACCCGACTACCTGATGTCATATCACGATGCACCGTTCGATTCTGACCCGATCATATCTCGATCTGATACGATGTAACACCTTAGATTCGGATGTCTCGTAGACAGGCAGACCCGGTGACGGTTATACAGTACTGTCATACTAATGTATTGTCATACTATCATACTATCATAGTGTCATACTGTCATCCCCCAGACATCTGATACTCATTCTCACCGTAATCTTAAGCCCGACTTTACTGTCACCTTGTCAACCCCTGATTACTCTTGGTGACACACATCAGCTCAAGTATACTGGCTTACGCCGTGCCTCCGGGCACAAGACCGCTGCCTGATGTGCGAGAATACTGCATGGTGGCGTGAGCATTCTTATGCCGTTCATGCGATTGCCCGATTATTACGCTGTCCATGCGCCGCATGCGGTTTGTATCCCTGCTATGCTTCAGTGTGCTCACACTTTTTCAGTTCTCTGTGCTTTTGCTTCCGTGCGGTCTGCTTCTTTCCGAGTTTGCGTGCGTGCGTAGTGCACGCGTTTTCTTGACTTGCCGAATCCTGAACACAGGCTTTCCCATGTTTGCTTTTAGATAAATGGCTGGGTAGCAGAGTGTCTGGGGGATTCCCCTGGCGTGATCGTCCCCGGTTTTCACTGGCTTTGCTACCTTCGTTCAATGGGCTGTGTTTAATTTTCGACGTGGAAGTTTTGTCCCGACTGCCATCACAGCAAATTCGCATCGTACACACCTAGTCCCGTATAGTGAGATATCCCTAAACAGGATATTCGAGTGGGCACAAAACAGGGTGGCTCGGTATCGAATATACGCTGAGAATTTAAGATAGTCGAAATACATTGAGGATTATAACCCTCAAATCTAACCTAAACCCCGAACGGCAAGTGACAGATGTGACACATGACACCCGCTGGTTGGGAAAGACAAGGGGTCTGACAGGGGCCTACTCCAGATCTTCCGGGAGGGCTGCCGGTCAGATCTCAGCACCGTATCGGTGCAGGAAATTTAAAAACTCCCTCATATATATGCACGCTGCAACACTTCTCGTAAGTTGAACTCGCACTGGCAACGATGGTTTCACTGGTAACCGTACGAATTCGATATATGCGAACTCTCACGCACGGCTCTCTTTAGGCACGTGTCTCGTCTCACTTATAAATGCGCGGGGTAACTGCGGCCTAATAGTACGCTGTGTCCAACTAACTAACTCGCTATGCTGCGAATGATTAATAATTACTGTAACAGGCGGTCTAGTCCGAGAAATGGGCGGAGCCTGTGGCAGCGGAGGTACGTTTTCCCGGCTGACAGCCGAGAAAAGATGCCCCGGAAAACTTTCGGGTATAATTGTAGTTGTTCCGCTTGATGAAAAGGGCATTCTCGGCTTCCATAAGTTGAAGAATATGGTATTCCTCCGACACGATGTTTTGCGGGACAATCGGCATGAGAGGGTGTTTCGACTGTCGAGTCTTTTTAGACATTTTGGAGGCACTTATTTAGGGATCCCTGATGACATTTTCCAAAATTTCAAGTAAAAGAATATGTATTACATCGGCCACATATTGTTTTGTGTCGATACTTTATAAATATTTATCGATACGTTATCAATATTGTCGATATTTTATATCATTATTGTCGATACTTTATCGATATGTGTCGATACTTTGATGTGTTTATCGACATGTGGCGAGATCTTATCGATGAATGTCGATATTTTATCGACAAGTTTCATTAATTATCGACATGTGACTAGAAGCATATCGATTGGTGCAAAGTATCATGTCGACAGATGTCTGCATGCATTAGGTTACCCTGGAAAGGGCTAGTGCGGTAAAATTGCCGACACACTACTCAACACATTGCTCACGCCGAAGAATTTCCATGGTGCTGGTGGCACCACCCACTGCCCATTTCTCGGACTAGAACAGGCGCTCTGCACTGTACTGAGAACTGCTTGCAACGCAAGGTAACAGTGTGAATACGCCGAATTACAACTGGCGGGAAGGATATAATAAACAATAACAATAATATAATATGTTCCTAACGACCACGCACAAGTTCGGCTTCGAGACGATATAATCCAAGGGTACGCGTTATCGACACAGTTGCCTACATACATGTGTTCATAACGCAGCATGCATTACTATACGTGTAGAGATAATCACGTGGTGCATGCTAATATGGTCTGTGTATGCAGCGACCTTCGCTCATACCTGCAGTATGTGTGTTTCACGCTGTGAATCGCTTCGTGTGTAGCCTTGTTTGCCCCGTCACGCCGGGACACGCGTCGTGATTATCACGGTCTGATTTGACAATCGGATGCCTCTGTTGCTTGGCACATATCGCACAATGCGTGGTGGTAAGCCAGAGTGAATACTATATATATATAATAAACAATATGATACTGTAAAGGTGCATTCGCCTACTGCTGAATACTCTGCCTTGCTTGAGATACTACGTGAAGCACGATACATTGATGAAACGTATATCAAGAAAAAACGCCCACTGACTAGAATCCTCCGCCAACTTCCCCTTTTGCACTACAACTTGCCCTTCTGGCACTGCCGCGTCAGCCTATATTTTTGGTTACTGCTATAGTGTATATCGTATCTTACTCCTCCGTGTCCTTATCTTCTCAACCTGTCAACTGCGATGACCAGCTCCTCTTTGATAGAGCGCACGCGCGATAAATCGTTCATATCGAAAACGTTGTCGCACAGTTTGTGACGAGCGTACGCATCGTATACGCTATCGCACTAGGCGTGATCTTTAGTGGTTCGCAGGTCAATATGTCCACTAACAGATCCGCGGATCCTGAAGAATAATCTTCCATCCACCGTGCGCTTTTCAGATATGTCTCTGTTCGGTTATCGTGCTTGTCGGTGCTTGTATTTTGTCCAAAGCGACTAACTGTTTCGTTTAATCGTTCTCCAGGTTTGGCGGCGGTTGCCGATGATGAGCTTCCCGGATCCTTCGCGGAGGTAGAATCAAAGACCTGTTTGAGATCTAGCATGAGTCCTAAGCATTCGTCTCATTTCAGTTTCAGTGTTTCACATATTTTGCGCCTAACATCTGGGGTCTTGGCGTGCCAAGCTAGCTTCAAAGCAAAATCGTGGCGCGATCCCGGAATGTAAGAGTGAGGCTACGGCCGCACTAGCTATAGTCCTGCTCATAAATCATGGAGCAGTTTTTGACGATTTCGAGCACGCGTTTCGAAAATGTGCTGCTTGCACACATGGGGTTTGGTTATATGTGACCGCCACGAAGTCAGATTATGCAGGGAGTATACATATGCCGACTACTAGGTCAAGTTTCACAAGGGGGGTCGAGTCATGCAGTACCACGCCTGACGCACCGACCACGCGTCAAGCACACATGCCCATTTTGAAGGAGTTATGATGCTGAGGGGGCTGAATAACGATTGTTTCACATTCATGAAGTCGCTCCCAAGTGACGTTTGAAATCAAAATTTGGGGGGACCTATAGTGGGCAGTCGATAGGCATCGATAACCCCCCTGAATACCCCCTATATTGAGACAAGCGTTGCGTATAAAGTCGTCGTGATCCGTGTGTACGATCGGATACATGTCTCTGTGTTTAGCACGCGGTAAGTGCGCGTTGTGGTAAAACAGGGTCGATTACCAATACTTGCGATTAGTCCCAGAACTGACGAAGTTATGCCTGACCCCTGAGATCACAATCCCATCTCGGCGGTTCGATCCACATGTGTATCCATATTGTGATTGAACACGCCATCCATGCATCCCACACGCGGGCGTCCCAATGGTGGTCTCATGATGCTTCGTGCTTGCAACATGCATGGTGCGTACATGTACTATGCACCCGACCCGCTGTGTCCTGGTCCCTGCGTGTTATGTGCTCGGTGCATGCATCCCAGAGAAAGACCCCTGCAACTTTTGATCTCAACGATCGATATATGAACAAATGAATAGATTGAATGATACCGAGTGCACGGTCAGCGCGCGAGCACGTGCGTTCTGTTACACGGGCGGTAAGAAAGAGGCCCCAGAACGCGCAACATCCGACGATTCGTGCATCACACTCAACCATTATGGATTCCTCACGCATGTAGAAGAACGTTCCATATTTTGACATAACTTAGACCAGTAACAATAGGTGTTTGATTGCCAGAGTGTGTTAGTCAAACTTGCCCAATAAGTGTTGATGGATCGTCATGATGAATGATCTTATTTAAGAGTATTCTCAAAGTTTGCTTCGTCTAACTACCCTTGCATTCAATATCTGTCGACCGCCAATCTCAAGTGCTATGTGCATCGACTCTGCATTCTGCCTGGGCACTGATAGTGACCTCGAAATAACTTCCCTTCCACATCCGTAAGTAGGAGCAGCACTTGCTATGACTTGCTATGCCAAAATCCACAATACATTCAATATCGCCAAGGATCGATCCTGGTCGCAACTTTCCCAACTACACAATATTGCAGGTGCTCCAGCTAGTGGCTGTGCTCAGTTGCAAGCTCCGTTACAACAAGAAATGAATAATCATATATGATCCATTTATATGCGATGAGATTGTATATTCATCTGCGAAAGATTCTCTAAACTTTCGCTTGCAAGCAGTATCAAGCTGCATTTTTCTCAGGGAACTGAATTGTAGTGTAGCTCATGTACAAGGTCAAACCATGGGGATGATGCTCAACAAGAGTTCCTTCAGAATATCGAATACGCATTGCATATGCGCGGCTCAGATCGGCTGCTCCTTGGCAGCATGCCTGGATCTCGTTGTTAAGAGCTCATTTACGTTGCCTGCAGAAAGAAAGAAAGGAAGATTCCATACTGCATGATGTGTGGTTTGAAGTACACAAAATAGCAACAAATAAAAATTACACAGCCGCCTGCGCGCTCGCAAGTTTGCTACATGTGCTTCCTACCTGCAGTGTCCCGTGGTGGGGAGAAGCCTCAGGCGTTGCAATCCTGCTGGTCTGTTGAACGTTGAAGTTTGCTGGGAAGTCGCACCGAGCAGTCGGGGACAAGGCTGTGCAGCAAGTATTGTCTGCCACGTAGCCAGCGATATCCGAGAGATCGAAGCAATCAGTAGGCTGTGCCTCCCAGCCGTCAATCATAGCGTCACCAAAATAAGCAAAGCCAGCATGAACATCAAGCTTCTTGGGCAGCCTAATATCCTGTAGCTCACGCGCCATGAAGCAGTTAGGGATATCTAGCCACAAAGTATGATGCAAACGGCGCGCAGGGACAAAGGACGTATTGACAAAGGAGGCATAAGTTGGAAACCAACCACTTGACGTATTCCTGCTTCTCCATCTATTCCCACAAGACTGAACATCTACAGTGCCGCCGCTGAGTAGGCGGGGTGCCATCTCAACCAATTAAGTTGAACACATACAACGCCGCCCGTGAGAATTAGGGTTTGCCGCATAATACTACTGTGTCAAACCACTTCGGATGGGGGCCGTGAGCCTACGGATATTTAATCCCACTGTGAAGGAGCGGAACGTTGCCGTCAGCCAGTCAGCAAGGATGCCCCTCTACGCCTACAGGGTTGGACGTGTACAGTAACATGAGCCAGCAACTGGCCGTTCCCATCACTGGAAGCCTAAGAACCAAGGCCTCACTGTGTCACACCTCTACAGTGCCAGCAGTGAGCAGTAGGAAGTCCCTCTCAATCCGCATTCGTTCAAGCTGCAAACTGCAGCCAGTGAGTGGGCTTTTGGGTCGGCTGTTTCACGCCTGTGTGTCGGACCTTCAAAGTGCCACTGGTGAGCTGGGCTGCCCACTCTATCACGATTTGTTCACTGCTCAAGCACTACAGTTGTGTAACGAGGTCCCCAGCTCAGCCTCTACTATTCTGTCACCGCAGAGTAGAGGTGCCCGAGTCGAGTTGAGCCCCCAGTGTGCCATAAGCCAGCACTATGGCGTTTCATGACGGCGGTGTTCGTTGCGGCTGCCCGACCAAATACAGTGTTACATCACCTTGCAGAACCACCGATACGCACAAGGAATAACAACCTACACCAAGTGCTCTATACCGAAAGTGAACAACAGCTAGTATTAGGGCTGCAGCAGTTAGTATTAGGGTTGCCTGCCGAAGCCTTGCAGCTAGAGAACGGAAAGATTACACGTGAACCCTCGTTGCTTCGAACCCTCACATATTCCTGCTCTGAAGCATGAAGCCGTCCGAGATTTCTAGTTAGCGGTTCGAGGGCACACTTAGCCGTGATGCTTCGTGTCCTCGCACGTTTATGCTCCGAAGCTTGACACCTTTATACATTACTGCCAGCAATACAAGTGAACGGCACTGAGCACTCTGGTGTTGCCCTTTTCGACTGTGCATCGTCGAGCGCAACAAGCTCTTCAAGAAGAGGGAAGAACGGATGCGGAGATTGGGTGTAGTGAGTGGTCTTTTGGCACTCTCAACTACGACGTGCGAAATTTTCGAGGGCCATAGGCCGGCGCTGGCTGGCAAAGGATGCTTCAAGAAGCACAAGCCTTGATAGGATCAAAGCATGTAGCTGATGCAGAACGGCATACCTCAACTGGCAAAGGCGTCCTTTGTTTGCTTCCCAGTGCTCGAAGGGGTGCTGGCTCTTCGGTTGCATCACTGGTCCGCGTTTGCTTCCCACGAAGGTCCGCTTGAAAGGGCTGTAAGGTATCTGTTGAGCTGGGTTCAGAATCTACAAAAGCTTGTTTCGACGTGTCGTTTGGCACCTTTAACCATTCCTGTGAACTGATGCGACTGACTACAGGCTTCTGGATGGCAATGTGGCCGTCACGGTTGTCTTCACTTTCTACTTTACTTGCTATGCATTCACCTGGTATGTGCAACCATCGCTTGGAATCGATCTGCTTTATTTCGGACTGGTGCGTCCGGCTCGGGAACTTTTCAGCCTGCTCAGTGTTGGTGTTTGTCGAGTCACGAGGTGTCTGCTTCTCATAGCGGTGTTCTTGTGGTGAGTCTCTTGAGTCGAAAGTACTACCCGAGACGAGCAAGCGAACCTTGCGAACTTTCCTGAACAAATGCTTCCCCCTACCCAGCAAGGTCGAAAAAAATTAGGATTTGAGCACTCAATTTGCGCAAAGCATTTGTTGGAACAGCACGCTTTCGGACAGCCTCACCCAGGCGAATCAGAGTTCAACTTTAAGGTTGAGGAAGTCTTAGAGCTCTTGGTCTTCTTTTTCTGTGGCGAGGCCTGTTTTCGCGCCGCTCCAAGACGTTCTTCGGCGTCTTGTTGCTCTCTCTGCTGATGCATGATTTTATGCCTGTACACGTGTCATTTACTAGGGTTTATTCGACAGTCGCACATAAGTTTGAAAGCAGAAAAAACTAGTAGCAGCACTGAGCGTCTTAACCGCGCACTCATTCTTCGGGGGGCACACTCCAGCAAAAGGGGTTCTCAAACACCTTTATGCTCAAGACAGAAGTGCGCAGATCTCGTATACCAGATATCATAATCAGGATGGCCAGAATACTCATCTAAGTAGGTCGGGAAGGAGTGTTGAAACATACCGGACAAGATTCGCAGCAGTGCTGAACCGCTTGTGGCACTTTGAACACGAGTACTCCATCCCACCAGATTCTCTGTAACCACGCTGCAGTCAGAAGCCACCCTACAAATCGGCGTCGAAAGGGCAGAGCGCGCCTAATAGCACGTGTTTCGTAAGCAGGGAGTACACGCTGGAGCGCTTCACGAAAAACTCAGAACGAACAGGCTGTCACTCTGCCTTCACCTGTGGGTCTTTGCCTTGTGCTTCATCAAAGCCGGTAAATGTTCAAACCGTTTTGTGCATTCTGGGCAGGCAAACGGTTTGGCGCTTGTGTGTTCATACTCGTGCCTGGCGAGGGCCTGCTCCCATACCAACAAAGTGCGTGCGCTCAGCAATGCAGTTCCCGACCAAGTAAGAAATAAAGAAACAAACACTGTCAGAGGTTGCAGGTTGTGACAACTAGCAGGACACACAAAAACGAGTGCGTGTGTGCGCGCGCGCATGTGTCTGACTGCCTGTGTGGGGTTGCGTTTGGGAGGAAGTGTGAACGGGTGTGTAGGTGGAAGGCAATGAGGGGCATGGGCATGGAGCTGGGCGTGCACTCACCGTGGAGGACGAAAATCCTCGACCACATTCAGAACACTTGTGGAGCAATATTCCTCTGGCTTGGTTGGCAACTCGTTGAGCAGACCGCGTAATCACAGCGACTTCGGGGCTGATATCTCCTCTCATTAATGTCCAAAACCCTGAGATGACAAAAGCAAATGCGCAGTAGGCTATTGGGCTTGCCAAATTTCGCTTGGAGTACTTAACCTCGAAATTCGCGAGAACAAGTCATAGGTGTTAGGCGTGTTTTGCGTTTGCGGTTAACTGTATCGCCGCAGAAGTGAGAAACCGCGGCTTTTGGCAACACAGCAGCTTACGCCCCGAGAGAAAATCCCGTGGGGAAAAGGCATGGCGTTGTCAGATGCTTGATGCTTGAAACCACATTGCTCTTAAGTCTGAAGGCTTCCGCCGGTGTTTACAGTCTGAACATATCCATGCAGTAATTGGTGGTCCCCAGCACGAAGGCAGAGTGCGCCTTCGCATCAACCTTTTGTGGTATTCTGGATAGAATTCAAAGGGTACCGCACGGCAGGGCAGGTCCATCACAACATCAGATCTTATATGGCGTTTCGCTTATTCTTTTCAAAAACCGTTTGTACAAAAACTACAACATTCCCATAGATATTCTTCATGGGAATTTCGTTTCTGCATCCTACGCCACACGACAGTGGTTCCTATCGTCTGACAATGCTTTGAAGTATTGGGCTTCATCAGTAGTTCAGTCCACTTGTCATAATTGATTATGATTAATGATAGTAAACTAAGGCCCGTCGCGTCGTTGCGTTGTACAAGTATCTGGTTTGGGAATTTCGACTACATGTCGGTCTGTCGCGTTTTTTATCACGGCGATTTGATTGGTTGAAAATTTCTGAAAACCGACATGCCGACATGCGACATGGGTTACGATATCTTTTTGGGAGCTACGATATCTCTGCATGTCGGTGAAAACGAAAGATATCGTAGCTCCAAAAAAGATAACGTAACCCCATTTTGTCGCGTTTTTGTCGACCGATGTCGTGTTAATTTAAAATCTATCGTTAGATCAAAACTTTTTTAAGGGCGCACAGGCATTTAATGTCGGGCATGTCGGGCATGTCGGGCATGTCGGTTTTTCGGTTCCACGTCGGCAAAAAGACATGACCGCGTTTTGTGGGGGGAAAGCGAAATAGTGAATCTAGCACGTGCGTTTCAACTATCGAGGCATTTGTGCCACCCGATGGGGGGGAAGAAATAGAAATCCGGACGCCACGTACGCACGGAACGTCATGCAGTCCAGGGAAATTTCATCGTTGTAACTGGTCACGCGACAGCGACATCCGACACGACACGACGACATGCCGACATCGCGACAAAGTTCCCAAACCAGATACAACGACGGGCCTCACCCCGTGGCGACACGCATGCAAGGGTGGGCCTCCTTGCACGCGCGTGGCGATGCACCCCATCGAGACGGGTGCGCTCGCCCGAAGCGCGGGGCACGCTGCCCCCCTCAGCAACCCGCCTGTGGGTGCTGCGCTCCGCGCTCGTCGGCGGGGCATGCCGCATGCGTGCGCAGTGTGCCGCTCCCAGGCTTGAGCGTCAACCTCTGCAAGGAGCAGGGCTCTACATCGGTTTGGTTTTTCGGTATCGATACAATCCGATATCCGAAAAACGGTATCGATAATCGGCACAATCGATAAATAATCGATTACTTGGACATTTATATGTAATTTGTTATGAATTAAATATGGAACGCCAAAACCTGCACAATCGATAGTTAGACATTGCAATCCGATAATCGGCGATAAATACGATATATCGATAGTATCGGTTATCGGAAATATCGATATAGAGCCTTGGCAAGGAGAGCACGACGCGCCGGGATGCGGTGCACACGCTGCGCACTACCCTCAGGCACCATGCATCTGGTGTGCCTGGCCGGGCAGCGGCGCGTCACGCAACCCGAGGCAGCGCAGCGAGTGTTGTTGCCTCATGGCGGTGCGCTGGCGCGCTCGCGGTGGCTGCCATCGGCCAACACTCGCGGCGCGCTCTCTCCCCCCCAAAAGAAAAGCGGTCCGCTCGCGGACGCTTCCCTCTCGGTGGCCCTACGAAGGGGAGGGCGCGGGTAAGCACGTCGCCGGTGTGCTCACCCCGTGGCGACACGCATGCAAGGGTGGGCCTCCTTGCACGCGCGTGGCGATGCACCCCATCGAGACGGGTGCGCTCGCCCGAAGCGCGGGGCACGCTGGCCCCTCAGCAACCCGCCTGTGGGTGCTGCGCTCCGCGCTCGTCGGCGGGGCATGCGTGCGCGGTGTGCCGCTCCCAGGCCTACCTGAGCGTCAACCTCTGCAAGGAGAGCCCGACGCGCCTGGATGCGGTGCACACGCTGCGCGCTACCCTCAGGCACCATGCATCTGGTGTGCCTGGTCGGGCAGCGGCGCGTCACGCAGCCCGAGGCAGCGCAGCGAGTGCTGCTGCCTCATGGCGGTGCGCCTGGCGCGCTCGCGGTGGCTGCCATCGGCCACTCGCGGCGCGCTCTCTCCCCCCCAAAAGAAAAGCGGTCCGCTCGCGGACGCTTCCCTCTCGGTGGCCCTAAGGGGAGGGCGCGGGTAAGCACGTCGCCGGTGTGCTCACCCCGTGGCGACACGCATGCAAGGGTGGGCCTCCTTGCACGCGCGTGGCGATGCACCCCATCGAGACGGGTGCGCTCGCCCGAAGCGCGGGGCACGTTGCCCCCCTCGGCAACCCGCCTGTGGGTGCTGCGCTCCGCGCTCGTCGGCGGGGCATGCGTGCGCGGTGTGCCGCTCCCAGGCCTGAGCGTCAACCTCTGCAAGGAGAGCTAGACGCGCCTGGATGCGGTGCACACGCTGCGCGCTACCCTCAGGCACCATGTGCTGAAATCTGTATAGGCAGCCCTGACGGGGAGTCCCGGTCAGGCCCCTATGACAGACTCCTAGGACCAACACTGGACTGCTGACTGATCTATAGGTTCGTGCTGTGACACGCGTTGTGTCACAGGTAGGCTAGACTCCGAAACCGTCCGAGACCGTTCCGGGTATATCTAGCTTAGGGTTTATTTATCTTATGAGTTTATCCACACAGTTCGGGAGTTTCTGATATCTAGTGAACTAGGATATTCCAGTAGGTCGTGGCCCCATCCACGCTTTTATCAAGGCTCGGTATCGATTACGCCGATAGTTAGATCTATCGGTGTATCGACCGAAAATCGGTCACTATCATCATCGATCGATAAGCTCACGCGCATAATCGGTATCGATCGATTACGCTACATAGAAAAATCTAGCAATTAGTATTCATCGATATTTCGGGTCGTATCATCCCTATCGATCGGTTAGATGAATTCAAAATATCGGTATCGTTCGATGAGTTATGACCAGGTATCGGTTTCCCATCGATAAGTTCGGTGGGACCCCTCTGCAGCACAACGCGCACGGCTCACAGTCAATTCCAACGGATTTGATCTGTTGAACGGAAATGAGGAAGACGAGTTTGCCGAGGTAGTGGTGCCTTGCGCCGATGGTGATGAGCTAGCCCGCTATTTGGCCATGCCTGATGCGCCGCGTTCCTCTGTCCTATTGGAGTCTGTGGTGGATCGGGCGTAAGGCGACACTGCCACACTTGTTCAAAATGAGTAGGCAGTTCCATGCACCACCAAGTAGCTCTGCAGGTGTGGAGTGTTTGTTTAGTGGTGTAGGGCGCATGCATGGTGCCTTGCAGAAAAGCACCGATGAATGCACGCTTGAGCATATCATGATGGCGAGTGTAAACACCCACGAGTAGATGATATTAGCCTTGCAGTAGAGCACCAGTATGCACACTTGAGCAATGAGCATATCATGATGGCCAGTGTAAACACCCAGTAGATAGTATTAATATTTGATATGATGGCCAATCAATAGGCAGTAGTGAATGCATGCATTGAGCATCTGCATACCCTATTATCGGTTAGACTTGATTATCATGGATTATCGGTACAATATGTGTAATTATCGGTATCGGTCGAAGTATGAATGGTACACTATTTGTATCTATTCGATAGTTAGAAATGTTTATTCTCAAGTATTAGGATCAATCGATGCAACCTCTGAAACTATCACGATCGATCGATGCATGGCTGACCTCTATCATAGTCATACGATATAAAATTGCATGGTATCCCTATCGATCGATTCCAAAAATTCGGACTATCAGTTGCTATCGATTTTTCAAAAATCAACCGATACCGAGCCCTGGCTTTTATTCCACTTGCTGATTTGGCCATGATTGGCTAAACGGCCGCTTGGAGAGGTGGTGCGCGAATGCGCGTTTGGGTGCGACTAGGAATTATGGTATGAATTGTTTGCGGTAAGCAACTGGGAGTGGCGGCCATGGGGACCGCGCCTCGTTACGGACTAGTCTTAGCAATGTTCGCTCGGATCCAGTTTTGTACCGGCACTGGCCCTGCTGGTTACTGTTTTCTGGGCTGGTGTTCGCGACACCTTCGACTTCGACGACATCTTCGAGTGCCCCTCGCCGCTCCGCTCTCTTAGCTCCTCTCCGCTGCTGACCGTTACCATTTTTCCGCTACCACACCCAACCGCGCGGCTGCGTACCACCTCCGTCCCCTCTGGCTTTTCAGAGTATGGGTATGTTGACCCGAGCGAAGAAGTCCCTGGACAGGGACAGTGACATCGACGCCTCACTGAGGCTATTAGACGGGGTTCGGAACAGTCCGACGGTGCGTACGCCAACTGTTCCGACCCCCGCTCCGACTTCCAACGAGGATGCAGACGTGGCGACCAGGAAGTACTTACAGGAGCAGAGCAAGCTGGTTGACGACATCTACAAAGCGCGTCTACACCGCCAATGGGCCAAGGGTGTCCGCGAGGATGTCCTTGGGGACAAGAAGCACCACTTCCGCGGTACGGACGATGCTGGCCTCCTCTCCGAGCTGGTGGTGCAGCTGCGTACGGAGTTTCATTCGGCTGGACTGGAGCTGGCATCCTTTGACCTCGACGACCCTCTGGCTCGTGTGGTGACCAAGGTCAACGGCTTGCTCTTCGACGTTCTGGCTCTGGTTATCGAGAAGCACAGCAACGCCTACGTCTGGTTGACTGGCACCGACGCCTCGTCTGACCGTGATGGACGGCGAGCCCTGGTGGACATCATCAAGGGCTGTGTGCCGGTGGCGCTGCGTGAGTCGCACCAGGAGGAGCACGCCGCGTTGCGTTATCCCGCAGACACTGACCCGCAGCCCATCTTGGCTCGGGAACAGCGTCTGGTGCGGGACAACAAAGCTACGGACTGGACACCCACCGAGGAGACCAGGAAGCTCTCCCTGTACAACCGACTGGACCCAGTGTTTTACACCGCGGTCAAGGTGCGGTATCCTCTCGCGGCCGATCTCGCGCATGTCTCCTTGGCGTCTCTCCGCTCCCTTGTGGTGGAGATTTATCAGGCTTGGGCGCAGACGGGGGCGGGAAAGGCAGTCTCGGGCAAGAGCGGCATCTCCGCGCAGCTCTCCAGCACCGAGTACGGTGCCCTCCTCGACAAGAT
>LGRX02009934.1:0-14901 GCA_001247695.2 Cymbomonas tetramitiformis | reverse complement strand
CTATGACACACCCGACGCATGACAACTTTCGAACTTTCGAGACTTTCGAACCCAAAAGTTCGAGAATGGTGAGAGACCTGCCCTATGACACCCCCACCGTATGACGACTTTCGAACTTTCGAGACTTTCGAACCCAAAAGCTCGAGAATGATGAGAGACCCCAACATATGTGTGATGTGGACATAATGTGGACATGATGTGGACGTGAGGACGTGATGTGGACATGAGGTGGACATGATGTGGACATGATGTGGAATTAATGTAACTAGATCGATAATAATATTAATACCATGTAAAAGGAGAGCAAAATATACTATCCGGAAATTAAGTGTACAATGGCGCACAAGCCTCCGAAACAATAGCATGATGGCCGGCCGGCTGTCGGTCATACAGTTACGACTAAGACAGCGTTCGTGAAAGAATCGAGTAAGGGTAAGGAACGAAAGGAACGAAGGAGAACATGGTGAGTACAAATTACCTTTGCAATGCGGCGGCCTCGCATGGCAGGGCGAAGGATGGCATGTTCACTCTCATCTTCTTCAACACAATCATCTTCTGCTTCAGCAGTAGTGGCTGTAACACCCGTAGAGTATCCAGGAGCAGCAGCACTCTCGCCTGGAGTGGCAGCGACAGCGACAGGTGTGGTGTCGTCAAATGGAGTTCTTCGCCTGCGTTTGCCCAGCTTTAAAGAGTGTTGCTCGGATTTAGCATTTCGAAATTGTGCTATGTCATCTTCAAGGCCCGCCAAGTTCTCGATTGGCTCCCAGGTGTCGTGCGAATCACTGTATCCCTTCCAGCGGATTAGCCATTCTTCAACCGTGAGACCATTAACCTTCACAGATCGCTCGGCTATGATACATTCCACATCATATATGTTCTCAGCGTTATCCCGATGATCGAATTCATGACGGGGCGTGCGTTTGATCGGGCCCTTGCCTAGGGCCGGCAATCTGGTTTTAACGGGTTGGGATTTCTTGGATTTCGTTGCTGCACGCCTGCCCATGAGTTTGAATGTAGTTGCACTCAGGTTAGAGCTTTATATGGGTGTCTCGGGTAGATATTTTAGCATCCGACAGCCACATTTGAAATTTGAGCCGCAGCTGAAACCCAACAGCCAATAATTGAGTGGCAGTGGTCGGTTCACGTCGATATGCACACAATCGATTTCATAATGTCAAACGTGTCGTCGGCGCTAGAGATCGAAACCGGTTATATTGGTGTTATGACACGACAAGAACACATTCGATTGGTGTATCCATTTTTTTGAAATCGATTTGATTGGTAATTATGATGAACACGTAACCGATTTAATTGTGGTTCCTCATCGAAGGCAAATCGATTCGATTGGCGATTGTTACAGGTTGGAAATCGATTCGATTGTAGTTGTTCAAAATTTCTAACCTGTTTGATTCGTAATTATTGCAATTTCAAATCGATTGTAATTGTGATAACCGTGTTTAATCGATTAATCGTAATTGTCAAAACAATCGATTCCGACCCTTGCAGGGAAGATATGTTATCTTGAGCTGGTACGGCCCCAAATCCAAAATTCTTTCGGCCCGCCTTCGGCCCGCCCGGTCCAAACTAGAAGATGCCCGAAAATTTTAATCTTATGTATGAGGAAATGCAAAAATCGCAAAAATTTCATCAAAATTTTAGAAGTTTGCGCCAAATTGGTTCGGCCCCAAAGCAATTCCTCTTTCGGCCCCTCTTCGGCCCGGGCCTCATTTTGGCGACTCAGTTCGGCCAGGGGCCGGCCAATCGGGGTAAGATATCTTCCCTGCTCGGGGCGTGGTGAAGGCGAGGCGGGCGGCGGGGAGTCGTGGACGTCTCGTATCAAGGAGGAAGGAGGGGTGGTGTCGTCATCGGTGGGGTCGGCCATCGGCTCGGGGCGCGGTGAAGGCGAGGCGGGCGGCGGGGAGTCGTCGACATCTCGTATCAATATCGAGAGAGGGGTGGTGTTATCGATGGAGGCTGCGACAATGAGCATGATTGCAGTGGCAATGGACATGAGACAATGTCGCACGCCACGTGTCCGTAATTTTATGGGAAATACGCGGTCGGCGTACATTACCTTGCCCGGTTCTTCTTCCAAAATGGACGGGATCGGCAACCATGACGGGTACCGTAGGGTCGTTAGCATGTCTTGGGCGCAACGATGAAAGTCGCGGGGAGTCATGCAAGTTGGTTCGTCCTTGCGATGGCGACACGTGTAAATCTGAACCATGCCGACGTTTCTCCACTTACGCGCTTCCAATCTACAAGCGGTTACGTGACAAAGAGCACGCATCATGTCTTCCGTTTGGCACCTGCCACGTTAGAGTGTCGTTAGAGTGTCGTTACATAGTGTTTAACATGCTAACGGCATCATATGTGTGCGACAGTCCTGCGAAGGTCCAAATGGACGATTGTGATTCAAGAGTCCAAATGAAAGATAGGGCACTTTCAAAGGGTCCTTGAAAAAACGAAATCACTCACCTTGCATCATTCACGCACGCCACAGTGGTTTCCGCCCATTGGCTAACTCGAAACTTCTTCGTGTGCTCCTCGAAATGTTGACCCAACCGGAAACCCTCCGGACAACCAACGGTATCGGCAGCAAGTGGTACCGCCGGACTTGATGGTGCGGAGGTGGCAATATTCACCGGACCACGCTGTGGTGCCAAGGGTACTGGGTGAGGTGTTGGGTGACACATGGCCATTCGGGCTAGTCGTGGCGCACGCGTTTTGGCCACCGGTCGTTCTCGTTGTCGTTGGAGGGAAAGCCCACGGTGACCCGGGGCCGCACGGGGTGTACTTGCGGACGCCTGCACGAACTGGTCATCGGATGCATTGGGGGGAACTTGGCGAGTCCATTGTTCACGTAGCGCGGAGAAATGCTCTCCGGGGCGAAGTGCTTTACGGGGCATCGCAGGCCTGTGACCCGGCGCCCCCCCCCCGTAGGCCTGTTAAGACGCGGTTAGTACGTCATAAAGGAGTACTACAGCCACACGTTAGGATGTCGTTAGGATACCGTTAGGATGGGCGAACTACCGGCATCCTAAAGGCCTCCTAAAGGTGTCCTAACCAGGGAATCTTTTGAGGAATATTCCTCTAGGCCTGTTAAGATGTGCACCACATAGCAAAAAAAGAAAAAAAAGAAAAAGGACTCAATTATAACGTTGAGTGGGCTTTTATAGGGCGCCGTCCCTTTTAGCCTATTACCACTATTAAGTTATCTCCTATTCAAGCTGCACACTTTTGCAAAGCAAGGAACTCGGTCTGAAAAGATGTGTTGAGGCCCCAAACCCTGAAGCTAACGGCAGAGCTAAACAGTTACCCGCTCCGCAGTGGCACAGGGTTATTGTTCTAATGCGGTGCAGGAACTTTAAACAGACAGGGGCTTTAGTCAGCACTACACTTGAGGAATAGGCTTGCAAGTGGTGGCTAGGCTCTGTGGGATCCTAAGCAGTCCTCGACTGATCGGGTTCTTAGGATTATGGGTAAGCCGTCCCCCGCGGTCCCACGGGTCCTCTGGATCCTCTCACCGCAAATACAGCACAATACAGCCGCTGGAAAAACCTTCGTGGGAAAAGCGGCGCGATCGAGATGCTGGCACAATATTGTCTTGAGATTGGCAAGGCGTGAGTTCCGAAGTGAGCTTGTCGCGATGCTCTGTCTACAGTAAACATTGTGGCTGATTATAGTGTCTCCACTGCTTGGCACCATATTGTCCTAGGATTAGCAAAGCTTGAAGTCTCGCAAACGACATACTGTCTCTGACTTCAGTTACAGGAGGGAGTTGCCCCACCCAGTTAAGCAGTCGCCTGATCAGTGGATCGAGTTAAGCGGACTCGCCACGATGCCCTTTCCACAGCAAGTAAGGTGTCTGATTCAAGTATCTCTACTGTGGCAAAATTATCGGTCGTATACTGAGAACATGGATCGCCCCTCAGGGCTGAGTGACGTCGAACGCTGCAGGGATCCCGACGCCTGCTTCTCAGTAGCAGGCACTGACTCTGAGCGTTTACTGTGTGTCTCTCTTCTCCATGTAAGCGATTTTCTTGCCTTGGGATTCTTGCGATCCCCTTTGTCACCAGTGCTGCCCTTCGCTCTTTTCGTTCCTGTGGACAAAGGTCCTAAGGCCACAAAGGATGAAGTGGCGGCTGGTGTCACTGGTTCTCCTGTGTCTGTTGGAGATGCGCAAGTCTCTACCAAAGTATCTGAGCTCTGATTTTTCGAGGGTTTCGTCACGCGAGATGTTGGAACGTCTGTTGGCTCAGTGTCTCTCTTATCAGACTGTGTGACTCTGCGTGATTCCCGAAGATTTTTGCGCCTCAGCGTTCTCGCACTAGGGCCCTTTCTAGTATCCTTGGTTCCCAGATGCGCTGCGCACTCAGATTCATGACTTTCCTTGTTCGAGATTAAAGCGCGCCTTGCTGTGGTTACTGTGGCGCGCGCCTTTGTATCCAACAGCTGTACAGCTTCGAGTAGATTTCTTGTGACAACCTGTGAGTCGGAAAGCTGAGAGAGGGATTGCGAACCAGCTGCCCCCTGCGAGAGCGCGGTAAAATTCCCTTTCGCCAAACTCAACGTGCGTAGTGCTGCTGTGGCACAGCTCACAACTTGTCGTAGGTGGATTTCCACGCTCACAAGAAGCGGATCAGACGGCTGTTTTTTGCGACCGGATTTTGCCATACTGATGAGCCTCTACTCGTCTCGAAACGCGTGTCAAAATACTCCTCAGAAATACAGTAATAATACCATACAAAAGAAAAAATTGCCACTCATTATCATAAAAATTATCGCGATAATAAAATCAAAAGGCGGCTGGCATTTTTTCAGAGAGGTGCGTGCGTTGACCGGTCGACGGAAAAGTGTACCACATAGCACGCCCTTAGGACACCTGTAACATGTGGTCGCTGTTAGCATGTAGTTAGCACGCCTTTAGCACGCGTGGCGTTACCGGCATGTTGCGTCGGCGTCTAGTCTCACCTAGTACGCCACTAAAGGCGTGCTAAGTGGTGCCGTCAGCATCTAGTCTCACGTAGTAGGTACCGTATGGGTATCGTAGCGGCATCCTACAGCATACTACACAAATCGCATGCTAACAAAATAAAACTGCAAGTATGGCGCTAGTATACTATAGGCATAATACGAGCATGCTACCGGCATAATATCCGCGTAATGTACATAATAGCATGCTAAAGGGGTACTAACGTCATATAATTTGTATGACATAAGCTATAAGACCCAAAATAGCGAAAAAAACAAAAAAACAAAGATTTGGCAGGGAAATGGGCAAGTTGAAGGGAACACACCCCTCCAAGCAAAATGTTTTTTTTTGCCATAGATATCAAGCATTTTGTGCGCACGATTTTTCAAAATGTGCAGGAGCAAAAAAAAAAAACAAAACAAAAAAGTGAAATTAGAAGTTCTCACCGCACCGCACCGCACCGTCGCGTCGCGTGTCCGAGACAGACCGACCTGCGCCGACCTGCGCTGGTCACTCGAGACGACAGCGACGCGACAGGGACAGCGACAGCCGAACGACAGCGACATCGATTCACGATACTGATACTCATACTCCGATACTCATACTGTGACACAGGTGACACGCGACAGTCGACTGCGACTCGAGTGATGCGGGATGCCGCTGCCGCGAGCCCGCGACGACCACTTCGAGTTGAAGATCAAGCGAAGGGGAAGGTGAACGTTGAAGTGGAATACACTCAACACTGTGTCCATCGAACTACAATAAAGAAACTTTAAGTATTCACAAGTCAAAGGCAGCGGTGAACGCAGAGTTATCGGGTAGTGGGTGCTGTTTTATGTGTGTTCTTGGTATCATACACATACTGCACTACGCTACATATTCAAAGTGAATGCGAGTGCTACTGTAATTTTTCTGCGCGCATGTCGGTGTGCTTAGCATTGAATTGAGGGGTGAACGAGAAGTAAGTTCTCGCTAGCCGTATGAACTAGATGAAGTTGGTTAAATTCCAACTCACCCCACTTGGCCTTCTTATTTTCCTTTGCTACTCTTATATTTCATCTTATGATATTTTTGCGCTTTACTATCCATTGGTTTTGAGTTGCGCGTTGTTTTTCAGATCGGCTGAAAATGAGCGAGTGGAAAAAACTAATTTTCAGCCCATGACCAACACCAAGACCTAAGGTGTGTGCGCTATCTTTCCTAGGTTGGTACATAAGAATTTGCGCGTTTGTGTTATGTGCTTGCTTTACTAAGCGTGGGTTTCTTTGTCGCGCTTTATTTTTCAGATCGGTTGAAAAGGAGCGAGTAGAGAAAGCAAATTTTCAGCCCATGACCAACGCCAAGACTTAAGGGAAATTTCTAAGTTAGAACCTAAGTTGTTGTGCTTTTGTGTGAAGTTTCTCACTTGACTAAGTGTTGGTTTATTGTTCCACTTGCTTTTTCAGATCGAATGAGAATGGACGAGTGGAAAATCTCGGAAGGTTTTACTCCAAGACCAACGCCGAGATTTCTCGCTTGTTGCACGCTGTTTTAAAGAGATTAGGTTGATTCCCTAGAGGCAATTTTCGGACTAGAGCCTTGTTTTGAGCGAATTAGGCTACGAATGGGGCAGCCCTACTTACGATTGGATTGTAATGTGGATAGTAAAAATATTAACGTTTCTAGACTTGTCAAAGTGCATTCAACCACGCATATGCTTTGTTGTGCATCACACTTGTTTATCACACTTGTTGTGCATCACACTCACCAATCACAATGTATCTCGCACCTCACAATGCATATGCCTTCGCATCAAGCTTCCCCCGATATGAATACTCGCAACGTTCGCGTTTGACTGCTTGTGTAGTTATGGCATAGTTAGTATGCGTTTAGTATGCGTCCTAACACACTAAAGCTATGCTAAAACCAACGTTAGTATGCCTTTATTATGTCCCCGATAGCATGTCGTTAGGACGCCTCTAAGGTGTCGGTGTTAGTATGTCCTAACGTCGTCCTATGAGCATCATAATGGCATCCTAACGCCTGTTAATATGCATATGTTAGTATGTCCTAACGTCGTCCTATGAACATCATAACGGCATCCTAAAACCAGTTAAGATGCATGTGTTAGGGGTGTCCTAATGGCATCATATGCACGTACTAACGGGTCGTTAAGACGTATGGCGTTAGTATGCCGTTAGCATCTAGTCTCACGTAGTAGGTACCATAACGGTATCCTAAACACATACTAACGGCATACTAACTTGCCTACATATACTGCTGTTAGTATGCCGTTAGGTTACCGTTAGTACACATACTACAGTTTCCTAGGACCGTAGGGATACCTAATCTTATACGACCGCACGCGTATGGTTTCGATACTACGGGTGTTTAATTAATTGGAATATGCTTTCTATATTCGGATGCAGGCTTTCTATACACGGTAGCGGTTTCGGCTGTTTACTTTCTTTACACTTATTATCTTACTTTTCTGTTCACAGTTCAGGTGTCTTCACCGAAGCTGGCAACGCTTGAGTTCTTATGCATCTCGGAACTCAACTCGGAACTCAACTGTACTCTAATCCGTACTCTGTACTATGATAGCCACCATGCGCACCTTAACACTGTGAAAAGAAACAGCGATTCTCATCGGTGAGAATCGCAGTTGCTATATTATTAGTCAGATCCTCATTGTGGTACTATACTCCGTACTCGCACGCTGCATTTTTGTACTTAGCCGTTTTTTGCCCATTTACTTGCGTTTCGGGCTCTTGTGCTCGCCTCCTAGCACACTTTTTTATCTTGGCGCCATTCCGGGCGTAAACCGTGTGTGACAAACCCCATATGACAGTGTATGACAACATACTATACTCGTGTCATACCATCTGTGTGCACCCCATGCACCCCCGCGAGGCCGGTAGCGAAGGCCACATGTTGCGAGGACCAATTTGTGCATGTGTATACCCACACATATACCTTCTATGAGCTGAGATCCAAATATGGGTCATTTTAAGACCCCCAAAACCGAGGGGGCTGCACATGAATCGGAACATATTGTCGACTTCGACGACCTTCCGATGTGGTTGAACACTTTTAGGAGTTTCCATAGATATGTTAGACTACCATGCTCCTTCCCCGTACCGGGAGGAGCACGTTTACAAAAAGTACGTTTGCAAAAAGAAATAAAGGCAGGGCACCCCGAAAAAACCGAAAGTATGGAAACCGTTCTCATATCGACAATTTTCGGGTGTTATTTTCAAGTTTGGGGGCGCTATTTGACAAATCTACATGCCGTCGGCTCAAAGAGAGATCAATTGTAGGGTTAATCAACACCCCTATTTATCATTTTGCAATTCAAAACACATGTTTGATCGGCATTTTTTTTTTTGTGAAATCGATAAAACCAGCCGATCCCATAAAGGGAAGTACGCCATACCGCACTCTGGACGATAAGGAGAGACGGACAGACCTGAGCAAATCACTTTACTTACGTTACTTAATCAATTAATCGAAGCGCTGTTGTTACTGGTGCATGTATCTACGTCACGATATGCCACGTTATTTGTCAGATGAGAGAATCGAAGAAAGGAATCGGAAAACGAAATACATAACCGACACGATGAATCGTATGAAACGAAAACGAATCGTCAACAACGAATGTTTCGCGAGTCTGGATAGTGTCATCGTAAACGAATCGACATCGTCAATCGGGCATGAATGTTTGCATGATTACCTATAATTTATGCCAACACGATTGATGATGACCTCGTGTAGATCTTGAGATCGACCATGCTAGTATGGTCATAACGACGTTGTTCGCTGTTCAGCTGTATCATGTCACCGATCTCACGGTCCCTCCCCGGTCATTCCGTGATGCCCATGCCGCTGCAACACAATGGGCATTCCTTTGACACCTACGACTAGAACTCTATTTTGATTGCACCAGCGTTGGGATGGTTCCTTGCGGCCTCCAGCAACGCTGTCTGATTTTCGTATCCCATCAACGAATTATCTGTACACAACCGCCTCCACAACAATTTAGCACTGATCGTGGTCTTCATGCAATCTCCACTTCTGTGATCCAATTTAATAAACCTCGCAATAGACTCATTAATTTTGAGATCAACAGCGCTGGAGAGCGAGAAAAACAAAGCTCAAAATTTAAGCTGATCAATATATTTGTCACTCATGATTTGGTTATTTGCCCATGCAGTAAATGACAAGTCTCATCTTTATGCTTTTGTAAACACCATTTTCATCTAGTGAGCCATTGCACCAACCACTCTGCACACGTCTCTTTTTTTACATTGGAAGCATCATCTCGACATCCTCCATGAGCACTCTGATCCAAAACTTTTCCCCTCCCATCATACAGATAGCAAATCCACCTTTGACGTATGAGCGCCAGAATTGGCTGAATCGCCCCAAACCCTAATGCAGTGTTTCAGCACAATCGAAGTCAACCTCTATGAAATCGCACATTGTGCCAACTTTCAACCTCTATGAAATCACACATTGTGCCAACTTTCATAGTCTAGGATGCAAAAATGAGTGTGAATAAATCGAACGCGAGCTGTGTATTGCTATTACTTGGATACGCGCACGTCCCACTATTAAGGAAATGGGGTTTGAGCCTGAGTGTGTTCTCACTTTTCAGAATGAGCGTGTTCAGTGACATATTGACAAAGCCTTGACTGGTTGGGCGCAGAAGCAGCAACAATGCCTCGGATCCTTCACGCCGTATCCCAGTAACTGCACCCATTCCACATCTTTCCACGGTTCACATTCAGCTCAACAAGATTGAAATAAACAATCCAATAGTACCAGAAGAAATGCCCAAAAACCTAAAACCTAGCTAGGATACAACCAAGTAAAATTCGGGGCAAAACCATGGGGGAAAGGATTATCCCATGCCGACCCGTTTAAAGCGCCACACTCCCCGACTTTAATCCCACACATGCAAATTCAGCCATTAACTCCTCTCTACACCTTATTACAATGCAACTCTTGTCACGAAGCCAATAAAGCATGGGCATTGTTGAATTGTATCAGGGTAGAAATCTTCTGCAGAGGTGACTCGGCCCGCATCGGGAATCCACTTTGGCCATAGGGGGATGGTTTTTACATTTAGGGTTTGAGCTGCTTTCACTGGTCGTTGCAATTGTCAGTTCTTCCGACTATCTGGAGAACGTGACTGATGTGACGCATTTTATTTTGGTTGGTGGGAGGACGACGACGCCGGTGCTCGGGAGACTGGGGGTGACGACTGGGTATGGTGGAGATGACTGGAGCGTCGAGAGTGTCAAGAGCACACACGTCGTCAGCTTCAGCAATTCCGGAATCATAGTAATTTCCGCACCAGTAGGCAGTAGCGGTGAAGCATGGCGTGCTACTGGGATTACTGAGGTGCTGTTGTGATGTCGGCAGGTAACATTCGTGGCGTTTACTTAATTGTGATGTTCATTTGCTTGTTATTTTTGCGCTTTACCGCTGGCTATTCTCGGCTTCCCTTGACACGCCAGCTATATATTGGCTACACGCTTTGCTCTGAGGGGGGGATTCACCGGAGTCCAGGGAGGAGGGAGGCGTCCCAAACCCCCAGTGCAGCACTGTTAAGGAAGCCTTCTAGGGTCTAAATTGGGGGGGGTCGAACCCCCAAGACCCAAAAGGCAGGTGCGGGGGAGGTGGATCAATGATGTGTTTTGGAGCAAAGCATTTAATTATGATTATGATCAAATGTCAAAAATCCATAAATGATAGAACAAATGATCGATTTCCAATTTTCTCCACGACCCACCCTCAAATTTCTCTTCGCCCCGCCTTCGGCCCGGGCCTCTGTGACACAGCCCTGCGCCGGTCAATCCCATGAAGATATATTTCATGATGAACTATATTGGCGCTTGGAGAGCCAAATTATGTTATGGGGAGGATGATGATGCTTGTATAGATTCGTATAATTTAGATCAAGTGTTGAAGGACCTGTTGAACACAGGCCTTAGCAAACGGGACTTACAGTCTAGATTCAGCCATTTCAGCGACCTGTTGAACACCCCCACCTCGTTTGGTGCGAGAGCAGTCACCAATGCCTGCACTCCTCTTTCATCATAATCATTATTATCTGCATCCAATCCACATCTTTCTAAGGTTGTGTTCATCAGAAATAAAACAACACCATCAAACACAAAAGAAAGATATGCCCTAAGACTCTATCTAGTGCACCTAGCTAGAAGATCAAGGGTGCCACAGGGGCTCAAAAATCATGCAGCATGAGACTTACCTGCGAGATTTAGTGACCTCAGTGACGAGTTGGACACTCCCTCTGCATTTGGAGTGAGTGCCTTGGCCAATGCTTTATAACCTTCATATCCGATTCCGTTATCTGCATCATAAGCAGTTTATTATCCTCAGCCTTGCTCTTGACCATTAATGAGTGATGAAGTGATGATATGTCACAACATTTCAAGAATATTGGCCTTTGGCCCAAAACAGGGCCACTTTGGGCCACGTCAGGCCCCAACATATGAATGTGGAGAGCAAGCCCAGGCAAAGTCGAGGCAAGGGCAAGGCAATGCCTAGCTAAGTGCATGCCACCGTGCATGTACATCCCAGAAGCGATGTCTTCCTGTATCAGACACGGTGCAGTGTCACTACAAATTATTTTAAACTATTTGTAAGTTTGAAGTCAATATTGCACGCAAATGATACATCGCAAACTATATATCCAGTCCCAAATTAAATGAATAGTGATTTCATACAATTCAAACGTGTCCTGTCACACGTGAAAGTAAAATATTCTGAGAATCTAATTTCGATTCTAGTTTCATTGGATTTGACGAGATGATATGGGATATAACATCCTAGAAGTGTACACCGACGTCATCCGCATTGATAGATTGTCACGGACAATTTGAATTGTACGAGCAACGAGGAAATACTGGTCAAATTTCGAGGTGCGTCGGAAGTACTTATGATCATTGATCGTAACTGTGTATCTCAATATGAAACCTATTTGATGGGGGTAAACATTATTAACTTGGTTAATCATAATTGTCCCAACAATCGATTATTCCTACCCTTGATACTAGGCTTCGAGGGCTGGGGCTAGAAGAACATCAGGTTTGCCTGTGCTACCGGAGGAAACATGGGCTGCGGGTTGGTACGCTCACGGATTTCGTCTCGGATCCAGGCCGGCATGTCGTGCAATTCGACAATGAGGGGAGATACGAGTGGGTGGACCTCGGCAACTGTAGGTGCGCATTGAAGTAGCTCTTGGGGGATTATCATACGGTGCTGTCATGGCGAGACGGACATGGTAGGGGGAGCCCCGTGCGTGTCGACCACTTCCTAGTGCACGTTGAGGTGAGGCTGTTTCTCCTTGCTCGGCGCTGGTGTTGGAATGTGCAGTGCCTGGTGATCAGTTTGGTGTAAAGACTGACTGTCTAGAACTTCTGTAGCAGTCAGGAAGCTCAAACCCTGAAGAAACCCTAAGAAACCCTTAGGGTTTCTAGATCTGTAATCCTACCTGCAGAACTGATCGTAGCCATTGGATCTAAGTATGACCATCGGGAAGAAAGTGCAAGTAATAGTTCATCCGGCCCACTCTTGTTATATGGGTCGGGCAGTAGATGTGTCACTGTAGTCGGTATGGACTGACAGTGGCACGTCGCATGGAACTTCGCGAAGTCTCATATAATTTGCTCGCCCAGTCAGTGCACCTTATTACCTTATTACGTGTACATCCTGTGCACCCTGCTTTTGATGTTACCCATTGTTAAATTCTAAAAGCGGGGAGAGGGGGCGGAAATAAAATGTGCAGGGTGCACAGGATGGTGCTGCGCCGGAGGCGTGTAACACACTGAATGGCATGAGATCGGCCAACAAAGCCAGCCCACCATCATCCCAGTGGATGTGAAAAGCAAATCAAGAGCAGGGCGGGCCGTGACAAGATACCACAAACGCATAAGCCAACACCCAACACCAACCCAAATGCAAAGCAGCATAGAAAGATGATACGACGTGACCGATCGTCGCCAAACAATTGTTGGTCTCTGGGTTACGGAGTAAGCGGACCCTGCTGGCATGCCCCCCAGTGGCTCCCGGTCGATGGATGGGACCTGTTGTCCATGGTTATGTCATGAATGCAGTCACACCACACAGCATGGACACCCCATGTCAAAAAAAGGAAAACATGCGGGCACCTAAGTGCTCCCCACAAAATTCAAGGGAAAACACAGAAGGTGTACTTCACCACCTTCTGCCTCTCCTCGCAGCACGACAGACGAATCTACCGAGCTCTCCAAGAGGCAGTGCCCGCCAGAATGGCACCACGGGGATAACCGCCTCCCAAAACCCACTTCCACCCGGCGGTCGTCCCCGTTCACAGCGATCCGCCAGTACTTCATATCAAGGTCAAAGAACACAAGTCCCCCGGCATGTGTAATAACCATGAGCACTGTACACGGAGAGGGAGCTAGCGTCAGGCGAATCCAAGACACTCCCAAAAAGCGAGCCGTAGACGAATCCCCGACGCACTCAAAGAGGCAGTACCCGTCAGAAGGGTACCACAGGGACAGCCACATCCCATCATCCAAATCATTTCAGTGGCCGTCCCCGTTCACAACGAGATACCAGTACCCCATAAAGTGGGTGTCGATCACCAGTCCCCCGGCAGGTGAAAAAGCCCCAAGGCACTGGACATAAATAGAGCCAGCCGCAGACGAATCCCCGACGCCCTCAAAGAGGCAGTACCCGTCAGAAGGGTACCACAGGGACAGCCACATCCCATCATCCAAATCATTCCAGTGGCCGTCCCCGTTCACAGCGATCCGCCAGTACCCCATAACGTGGCTGTCAACCACCAGTCCCCCGGCAGGTGAAAAAGCCCCAAGGCACTGGACATAAATAGAGCCAGCCGCAGACGAATCCCCGACGCCCTCAAAGAGCCAGTACCCGTCAGAAGGGTACCACAGGGACAGCCACAATCCCATCATCCAAATCATTCCAGTGGCCGTCCCCGTTCACAACGAGATGTAACGCACACACTGAACGGCATGAGATCGGCCAACAAAAGCCAGCCCATCATCATCCCAGTGGATGTGAAAAGCAAATCAAGAGCAGGGCGGGGCCGTGACAAGATACCACAAACGCATACATATTCCCAACCCAAATGCAAAGCAGCATGGAAAGATGATACGATGTGACCGATCGTCGCCAAACAACTGTTGGTCTCTGGGTTACGGAGTAAGCGGACCCTGCTGGCATGCCCCCCAGTGGCTCCCGGTCGATGGATGGGACCTGTTGGTCCATGGTTATGTCATGAATGCAGTCACACCACACAGCATGGACACCCCATGTCAAAA
The DNA here is from genome assembly GCA_001247695.2 of Cymbomonas tetramitiformis. Lineage (NCBI taxonomy): Eukaryota > Viridiplantae > Chlorophyta > Pyramimonadophyceae > Pyramimonadales > Pyramimonadaceae > Cymbomonas > Cymbomonas tetramitiformis. Next base: position 588 of record LGRX02009934.1, on the reverse strand, counting down.
AAGGAAACATGCGGGCACCTAAGTGCTCCCCACAAAATTCAAGGGAAAACACAGAAGGTGTACATCACCACCTTCTGCCTCTCCTCGCAGCACGACAGACGAATCTACCGAGCTCTCCAAGAGGCAGTGCCCGCCAGAATGGCACCACAGGGATAACCGCCTCCCAAAACCCACTTCCACCCAGCGCCGTCCCCGTTCACAGCGATCCGCCAGTACTTCATATCAAGGTGTAACACACTGAACGGCATGAGATCGGCCAACAAAAGCCAGCCCATCATCATCCCAGTGGATGTGAAAAGCAAATCAAGAGCAGGGCGGGGCCGTGACAAGATACCACAAACTCATACATATTCCCAACCCAGATGCAAGGCAGCATGGAAGGATGATACGATGTGACCGATCATCGCCCAACAATTGTTGGTCTCTGGGTAACGGAGTAAGCGGACCCTGCTGGCATGCCCCCCAGTGGCTCCCGGTCGATGGATGGGACCTGTTGGTCCATGGTTATGTCATGAATGCAGTCACACCACACAACATGGACACCCCATGTCAAAAAAAGGAAACATGCGGGCACGTACACACACACAA
>LGRX02009933.1:0-18200 GCA_001247695.2 Cymbomonas tetramitiformis | reverse complement strand
AGGGCTCCTGGAAACCTGGACATGGCATGTGAGACGCGGGCGACAACGGCAGGCGGGGTGGTGGTCGAGTGGGAAGGTATATCAGGAAAAGACTCTGGCCGTCAGACGGGCGATGGGCAGGGGTTCTGGCTCATCAGGGGAGGGGTTGCGGGCGACCATGGCAACGGGCGGGCAATATTTCAGGGTGATCTTGGGGCGGTGAGGCAGGGACTGTGGGTGACAGGGGGGTGGCAAGCGAGGGCTTTGCTTGTGACCGAGGAGATGTGGTGGGCACGCATTATAGGTTCCGTTTTGACTGAGTTTCGCACTGCAGGCCGCGCCCGCGTACCTGCCCCACAGCGCCGCTGCTCGCCATGTCCAGCTCGGCGCCGCCTTGCGGCCGGGAGCGTAGCCGTGCCCCGAGAGTATTCCGAATGGAGCTCTCGTTTGCCATCTCCTCCACAGTCATGCGCGCGAAAGTGTACGCAACCTGGCGCACCTCGCCCTCCGCTTGCTCCAGCACAAAGCTGCGCCTCACGTCCGCTTCGGGCGTCACACGCAAATCCTCCATCCCACAGGTGAAGCCGTGCATCTGGAGGTAACCTGTGAAGAGCCGTGAGAAGCTGCTGAGCAGCCGCCCCGCGGCTTTGCATCCGTGCAGCTCCTGCACAGCGGCGGCCAACCCAACCCCAAAGTCTGAGAGGGACCTGCCCACGCCGTGAGGAGTGGCATGCGATGGCCCGTGTCGCCGATGACATGTGGAGCGTGACCGCAGTCAGAAACAAGGCTGCCTGCGTGGGGGGCCTCCGCCACGCACTTGCACAGCGTGCATCAGGCCGAACTTGCCGAATGCCGCTTTGTCGAGCACGCCTGTCACAAGGTCGTTGCCGAAAACTCGGAAGTCCGACTCCCCGATCTGCTTACCACCCCAGTACTCTGCCGGAGTCGCGGTGCCGGCGGATAGGTAGATGGTCGGTAGCTCCTGGCCAAGGAAGCCCAGCAACACTGAGATCACCTGTTTCCCAGTCCACAGAGGTCGCGGCCGCAGCACCGCTGGCACCGGCAGCTGAATCGTGGGCTCCAGACCAATCCCCTGAGTACGGCCGCGCACCGCAGCTGGCCGCGCAGTCATGGTGGCCCAGTACACGAGCTGCATAAAGTCGGCGCGCTCCAGGAACGTGTCACGCTTCGTGAGCAGCACCCCGGCCACCACGTGGTCCTGAATCAGCCCACGTAGCGGCTTTCCATCGGTCGGCGACCAGAATTGCTGGTCCGCCGCTACGATCTCTGCGGCCTCCGCACGCCCAAAGTAGTCCTGTATGTGCGGCAGCGACGCCACCTCAGAGAGAGAGAGAGAGAGACCTTGCCGCTCTCAAGGAGGCAGGACCGTCCCTGAGAGCGCAGATCTAAAGGAGCAAGCGCTTCTGTGCCCCCACCTCCCGCAGCAATCACAGCCACCGGCGCTTGGCGATTGACCCACTCCGTGTGTACCGCCACAGAGTGTTCGAAGAATAAAGCCTGCACGGAGGTTGACAGAGAGGGCTTGCAGCAAACACATATTTTTACGCGTGCTCAGCGTGCCATGCACGTTCTCGCCTTTCAGGGGATGGCTTGGTTCGGGCGCTGCCAATAGAGCTGCTCCATCCCTCCGGAGCTCGCGCATGCACTCTCTCAGGAGGTGGGGCTCGAGGGCCACACCTGCGGAAAGTGCACGTTCATCTCGTCACCGTCAAAGTCCGCGTTGTAGGTCTTGCAGTTGGCGTAGTGCATGCGGATGGTGCGCTGGCCCTTGAGGACCTTCACGCGGTGCGCCATGATTCCGGGCTTGTGCAAGGTGGGCTGCCGGTTCACCAGCACCAGGTCCCCGTCCTTGAGGTGCCGGTACACAAATTTGGCCGCGTTGCCATCGCCCCCCCCCAACCCCGCCGAGGAGACCGACAGCAGCGTTTTGGAGATGCTCTGCGCACCAAATCAAGAATACACCCGACTCAGACACCCGAATCGTCACAAGCATTTACAGGGCATGGCGGTGCAGGCATCTGATTATTGGAAAGAGGGGCGATGTCTGCTCTGGAGTGGGAGCCGTGTAGCTGGGGCAGGGGCGGCGGCGGATGCGGGAAGGGTGATGTAGGCGTATGCCTGGCGCTGCTTGAGGCTCAGTCGCTCGAGCTGGATGATGCGGCCCTTCTCGTCCTCCACAGCGTTGGCCCCGGGGTGCGCGGTGGCCCCGGTCTCCACCAGGCGCCGCATCTCCTCCAGGTTGTGCCCCGTCACCACCTCCGGGAAGCTCAGCCGTGTGGCGAAGTGCGGGGGCACCCCAATCTCGTCTGTGGCAATGTACGGGTCGGGGGAGATGACGGAGCGGCACGCAAAGTTGACGCGTTTGCCCATCATGTTCTTGCGGAACAGGCCCTCCTTCTTCTCCAGCTGCTGCCGGATGCCTGGCGCCACGTTGTCGCTCTTGCGGGCCTTGGTGTTATCCAGTAGGTTGTTCACCGTCTGCTGTAGAGTGTTCCACTTTCTTGCCGCCTCGTCAAGGGGAAATGCCGCTGTGGGATCGTGCTTGTACCGGTGCGTCAGCTCCACCAGCTGCCCATTGGCCTGCACAGCAAGCACAGCGCTCCCCACACATCAAAGAGCCATGCGGCGAAGGCTCGCACCCAGCAAGAGGCACTTGCGATTATTGCAGGGCCATTGCGCATGCCTTTGGGGAGCGGAGGGCGCCGCCGATTCAACATCTCCCCTCTATCTGCTCAGATATGCAGGCTCGGCCGCAAAGAGGCTGAGGCCAGGGGCGGCGGGAATGACACCAAGGGGAAGCCGGCTGAGGCCAGGGGCGGCGGAAATGACACCAAGGGAAGCCTGAGCTGAGGCTAGGGGCGGCGGGCGTGGCTTTGGAAGCCCGGGCGAGCTAGGGCGGCGAAAGTGAAAATGCTCTGCAGGAAGGCCGGCTGAGGCTAGGGCGCGAATGAGCCAATGGGTGGCTGAGGCCAGGGCGCGGGAGACAAGCACCAAGAAACCCGGCTGAGGCCGAGGCGCGGGTGACACCAAGGGAGCCGGATAAGAGGCCAGGGGCGGCGGGAATGACACCAAGGGGAAGCCGGCTGAGGCCAGGGGCGGCGGGAATGACACCAAGGGGAAGCCGGCTGAGGCCAGATCCGCGATACAGGCAGGGAGGAGGCATGGGACCATTTTGTATCATTCACAGCCACAGTAGATTCATCGTCAGGCGCACGGACGTACCTCCAGGATGGCAATCAGCGCAGTGTTCTGCGCATGCTCGGACACCACATCCCCAACCTTGGACGGCGGCCGGAACCGGTTGGGTGTGACCAGCAGTGACTGGATGAAGAAGATGTGCGGCGACTTGGGCGCCGAGAAGCCCGTCCCAACCCCGGTACTACCACCCTGCAATGACACGCCCTCACAGCCCCACAGCAGCTCCAGGAACTGCCGCTCGTTTTTCCAAAGGAGGTCCATGATGTCCTTAACCTGTATATGACCCGAGAACCATGCCCAATGCCCCCAACTCCAGTGAATCAAGCCCCCCACGTGTCTGCTCGCCTGATCCTGGTGCGGCGGACTCCTTTAACAGGCCCACAGGCCAGGTGCCAGCTCAGCAAAGGTCTGATGCTCGCGGAAGTTGCGTAGGAGAGCAAGTGAGTCAGCAGAGCTCCTGCCGGCCCTCGGCCTCGACTTAAACTGATGGAGCGTTCACAGCAGTCGCCACAAGGGAATGCATGCACCATCCCGAACTGAGCTTAAGCGGCTTGCATCCCTGTGTGTCTCTCGACTGAGACGCCACAGGAGGGGGGGGCGGCGGGGTCCCTGCACATGCCTTGACTGATGCACCAAAGGGCGCGCCTCACCACGTATCTCTCCACTAATGTGCCATGAAGGCGGGGAGAACTATGACAATCCTTCTGTCCGTGACTCTCCCTTAGCAATACACTTCGAGCCTCCGAGCATTGACCGGCAGCACCGGGGATACGGTGGCCAAGTACCTGTGACGGAGTGAGGAATTTCGGGCTGGGATCTGGGGCACCGCCGTCCACGTCCTCCTCGTCTGAGGCGTCCGCCTGCTCTCCGAGGAGGAGCTTGCGCTCGGGGTCGGGGGCGCTCTTGTGCAAGGCATTGGCCATGCGGTTCTTCTTTGAGAGGGGCACCCAGAAGAGCTGCCCATCGCCCTCGAAGTGCATCTTCGGCGTCTTGGCCTTGCAGTTCTCGCAGTTGTCTCTCATTGCATTGAGGAAGAACTCGCGGATCACCTGCACCGCCGTATTTTGTGAGCCATGCAAGGGGAGGGGCAGTGGGTTTAGGGGAGTTGTCGAGGGAGTGACAAGGGCGAGAGAGTGATAAGGCAGTGGCAAGGGGAAGATCAAGCAACTGGCAGGGGAGGGAGTGACAAGGACGTAGCCTGAGTATGAAGAAGGAACTGAGCAGGGAAGTGACGAGGGAGGGAATCAGGCACAATAAGAGAGTGATAATACTCGTGTCGAAGCAGAGGCAACGGACGGCGCTTGACAGGGAAGACAGAGGAGTGATAACGGAGGGGCTGATCCTGTTCGCTGGCCACTCGGTGTCTCACCAGGCCCTTGCACGAGGTCAGGCCTCACAGGGGCGGGATGTGAGAGGTGGCAGACCTGCCCGATGGCCATCTGAACCTGCTGAGTCAAAGGCTTTCGCGGCCCCGGCGATGCGGCCTTGGGCTTCTTCTCCTGCCCTGTCGACGCGGCATCTTGCTCCGTGGACGCCACGTGGCCCTCAGCTAAAAAGTCGGTGAGCTCTTTACTGATCCCAACGCCCCGGGGGGCGGTATCCACGGCAAGGGCCTCGATGAGGCGGCCGGTGGCGAGATGCGCGAATTTCGTACTGTACTGTGCCACGCGGTCCGCCGACATCTTGAATTTGTAGCAGTTGGTGCACGTAGCGCGCATCAGCTTAACCACCGTGCCGAACACAAGAGGGTTGTATACCGGCATGCAAAGCTCCACGTGACCAAAGTGCCCGGCACAGTGAGCGTAGCTGAGGCAGCACGTGGTGCAGGAGACGTGGTTCTCGGTGGGACCAAGCGCTGGGTCGTAAAGGCCATCCGCCACCGGGTTCCCAAGGGGGTCGTACAAAAGGGGATTAGAGATGCGCTTGCAGCTGATACGTTTCACCTCCGCTGCACCATAGAACCCGAAGGATGTCGCGGCCACCTCCTTCGTAACTAGCTGCGGGGTGCGCAAAGTACTCGACATGGCAGTGGTGGCTTGGATCCTAGGTTTAGGGTTCGGCTTATTACAGCGGCGCTTGCTATCTCCAGGTTTTCGCCTAAGGCACGAGCGATACGCCACGCGGCCTTCACCTGTATCTGTCGTACCCAGCGGTCCGCCGACAGTGAGCAGCAATCAGTGCTGACGCGGCCAAGTCATTCCCCCTTCCGGGGCTAGTGCTTCCGCTCTGAGAAGGCACGACGGCCGCCGGCCTGCAGCCGCCGCGCAGACCAGATCGAGAGAGGTCTGAAAGCGGAGGAGCTGAGAAAACTTGCAGGGCTGCAAGTATATGTGGGCATGCACCTGTTCTGCAAAAGCCGCGGAAACACACGTGGGCTCACCGTCCCAGCTCTGCAAAGCACGGCAGCCAAGGCCTAATCACTATCTCCACGTTCAACAGTACAAGCGAATGGTCACTGGCAGTAGTCATGGTGCTGCGTGGGACCGGGGATCGAAAGAAAATGTCCACATAAGGAAGGGCCTCCTTGTCTCAACCCGGTGTGAAGACCTTCCTGCCTCCAGGTGAGAAGCAAGCTGCACAGCTGTGCCCTTCCTGCCCTTTTCTACATTATCCGCCCCTGCAGCGTGGTTGTTACAAACACAGCTGTGTGCAAGCTGCAGGGTTCAAGATCGGGCTTCAGCTAGCACTTGTGCAAGAGTCTACGCGTGTCTAATACCGAAACGCATATGCGACTCGATTGCCTACACGATATGCAGCTTATGAAGCGACCGTACTTAGTAACGTGAGTTAAGTGCGTGGAGTGCTCGTGGGTCCTGCTGGGTGCAGGCAAGTTTCTACTTCGAACAAGAAAAGTGCGCAGTCGTAAGCGGTAGTTGAAAGCGCGCTGCTTCACGCAAACTCGTATTGAGTATTGCGAGGTCGTGGTGCCGAAGAATATAGCACAAGACTCGTGCCAGCAGGCGGGTGGAACCAGCTGCAGACCAGCTCGCGCAACCTGAGTCAAAGCGAACGGATCTGCGGGAGGGGCGGCTGCGCGTTCCGCATCGTTGCTATGCCTCAGCCGATGCGGAATACTATTTCAATTTGTCATAGGAGTTCAGAGTGTCGAATGCCTATGGAAGGAATCGCTGACATTCGCTCTCTGCACGTGAACGTGCTTGTTGTTGTCACACGATTTCAGGATTACGTGAATAGAAGAGCTCGAAGCAAATTAAAAACCAAATCCAGTGCTAAGCTTGTAACCTGATAAAAATAAGAAGATCAATTTTGGCACTCGCTACTCAAGTACGCGATACCCTAATACGACGCTAGAGAAAAACACACACAAAACACAGAACTCGGTTAAGCTTGCAACAGCTTCGTCGATAGTTCTACACACAGGGGATGGCCTTCACATGGAATTTTCAAAGATGCTACTGCAATTGAAGCTGCGAGGATTCATTTCGCGCAGCCTCCTCGCCATTCGGAAAGGTTGCCGAACCAAGAGCACGCCTAATGTTACAAGACACGCCGCATATGCAGCCGATAAAGTTTCGGGACTCTCTCCCGTGGTGCAGGTAAAGCAGAAAATGAGTTGAATAAGCGATTCGCTTGGCTTGACGTGCGTGTCACATTTACTTTGACGATGGGGAACATCCCATGTGGAATGTCAGGCGTTGATTGGCCCTGGCCGCTGTGGGAAACCGCCGCCGTTCAGACATCTTGATCAGATGAAATTGAGAAACGCATACCTAACTCCACAAGGATCGAGAAGTTTCATTCGTCCAATTTCACTGATTCCCAGTAGAGGGCGTAACTTGCGCAGCCGCCTAGCCAGTGATCTACAGGTCGGTTCGAGAGATCCCAACAACCCCACAGTCATACACTGGAAGTATTGGCGTCTATCTCGCGCACAGCTTACGTTATCCGAGCTTCTGAAATTCTAAGAAATACGCCGTTTCCTCTACGGTTGCTGTGCGTTCCACGCCGCATGTGCAGGCTCCGGAACTCTCCGCAATCAATTCAGGTTTTATACGCTCAAATATGAGCTAAGCTGGAAACAAGAAAAGCAGGGTGCGGGTGCGGGTGGTACTCGTGAAGGTCTCGACCAGTTCTCTCAACCGGTTCCTTAAACTCGTGACACGCCTCTGTCGAGCTCGTGTCGTCGACCAGTTCTCATGGATTCGCATACCGAATCATATTATGCTATATAATTTTATATAAAGTTATAGAAATATTAAAATACTAATATAAATACGACATTATCGTGAGGCGCCTGAGAACCGCTTGTGTATATAAATTATATATATGTGTGTGTGTGTGTGATTATTTACTTCTATTATTATTTATATATATTATTAATGGTGTAATACAAGGGGGGTAGGGGGGCTGAACTTTTAGGCCCTGAACTTTTTCTTCAGGGCCTGAACTTTTTCTTCAGCCCCTGAACTTTTTTTTCAGGGCCTGTACTTTTTCTTCAGGGCCTGTACTTTTTTCCAGGCCCTGTACTTTTTCTTCAGGCCCTAAACTTTTTCTTTAGGCCTTGAACTGTTTCTTCAGGCCCTATACTTTTTCTTCAGGCCCGCCAACCACACGCGCACAGGGCTCACAATGTGTGCCTGGGCCCATAACCATAGGTGCATAAGTAAAATTATATAACATAATATGATTCGGTATGCGAATCCATGAGAACTGGTCGACGACACGAGCTCGACAGATCAACAGAGGCGTGTCACGAGTTTAAGGAACCGCAACCGGTTGAGAGAACTGGTCGAGACCTTCACTTCACGAGGCAATGGAGCCGGTGCCGCGGGCGATACGGTCACTCAAGAACGACAAGGGCGTGGCGGCCGTGGGAAAGGGAAAAGTGGTGCTCGTGCCGCGGGCGATACGGTCACTCAAGAACGACAAGGGCGTGGCGGCCGTGGGAAAGGGAAAAGTGGTGCTCGCGCGACGAAATAATAATAATAATAAAACATTTACGCTAGTAAAGGGGACAAAGTCCTGAGAGTGCGGTATCCCTGCAAAGCAGGCTAGTGAAAACACCAGGGGCTACTCCCTCTGCTATAGCGCGCCCACAAAGGGGCTCAACCCACTTTTCAGCGCAGGGTGACATCTAGAGAAAAAGCTAGGTGCATAGCAAAAAACTCTAGAAGATGGAGAAGCAGCCATGGCCGGGTGAGTGGAGGGGTGGCTGTATCTGAGCGGTGGGGAGGGAAGTCGAAGAATTAAGGGGGGGTTTGGAGACGTTGAGGAAGGGGGACAGGGTGGGCGGGGGAGAGGGGGTGGTGGGGGAGGGAGGGGGCCCCTCCTAGGGGACAGAGAACCATCTTATATTGCAAGACTTTTGAAAATTATTGTAGGAGGGTTTGAAGGAAGTCGTTTGATTGTTGCACCGCTTCTGTTTCTGTCATGGTCTCACTGCCCAGGATGTCAACTGTATGCGGGTCAGTGTTCAAGGTGGTGGTGGTGTTTAACAGAAACACGTCTCGCCTATTTTTGGTGTGTTGTCTACAGATTCTTGAAAGTTTTTTAAGGAGAGGTTTAATCTTGCCACGGGGAACACCTATCGTGTTGAGGACAGTACCAAAAAGAGGAGGGAGGTACTGGAATATCCAAGTTCACAGATAATAGTGAGTGCTGTGAAACTGATATAGATAAACTCGTATAAGAAATAAACCCTAAGCTAGATATACCCCGAACGGTGACAGAGTCGGAACGGCTACGGTCCTAGCTACCTGTGACACCTTGGTGTGTCACAGTACGGGCTTACGGTCAGTCACAGGTCCAGTGTTGGCTACCTAGTAATCTGTCATAGGGGCCTGCACCGGGACTCCCGGTCAGGGCTGCCTACACAGATTTCAGCACACCACCCCAGCACTGTGGGTGGTGACTGACAGGCAAGTCCGAGATACCAAATAAGTTAGGGTAGGAGCTAGGGTGACAAGCCTAACTGCTAAACCAACTGTGCAATTCTGATACACAAATGGAAACCCTCTAGCCGGCACAAGTGCAGAAACATACAGGCACACAGGTCCTGCTAAACTACTGAAAGGCACGGCGCCAGCAAGTCAGATTAACGGATATAAGGAGTCAAAGTAAAAGCCAATTGAAGACCACGTTGAGGTCAAAGTACATCTCAGCACACCACCAGAAGGTGGTGCACTGCCAGAACCAGGAATAAAACTACTCGGGGTCAAAGATCAGAGGAGCACCGCCATCACAACGTCCACCGCAACATCCCGCAGCACTGCCCTCCAGTGGGTCAGGCGGTAGTAGCACTGCCGCAGCACCCAGGGAGTGCAGCACGGCATCCAGTGTGACGGGGTCTAGCTCGGAGATACCAGAGTAGATGCAGAGATCTCCCCTGCACAGCACAGGCTGCGGTGCAGCCCGACCCGATACCTGCACAGAGCCGAGGTCATTGGCCGCCGTATAGGCGGCAGCTCCCACTCCCATGATCGAGATCAAAAGAAAGAGAGAGACAAAGTAATGAAACCCCCACGGGCCCGCGTGTGCGGGGAAGCCCCATGGCGGCTTGCCACAACCGTAAGTGCGGGATGCACCACCAGACTGAGGCACGTGGGTCGCGGACTCCGACGCATGATTTGCCGAAATGGCCGGAGCCCGCGGCTTCACGATGAAGCTGCCGTCGGCGAGGTCTTCATAGTCGTCGGTGTTGTAACCCGTGAGATCAACCGTTTCGACGGCGGCGTGGTTGACGGTCTGAACGAACCCCGAGAACTCACCGTCCGCGTCCGTTGTGGTGGTCACCCGTGCCGATTGCAGTGGCGCGGGTCTCACATCCTTTCCCTGCGAGACAGGCATAGCAGGGGCCGGCACGGCGGATGCCGATGCCGCCGCACCACCTGCCGGAACCTGCTCCTCCGGTGCGGCTGCCGCCGCGGCGGGCTCACACACCAGAGCCGAAGCCTCCTGTCCAACGCCGGCAGGAGGCGGGAAGGAAGCATGGGTGTAGTGCACCTGCTGATTGGCTGCGGAGTGAACCTCCGCAGCAAGGTCGTCGAGTCGTTGGAGAATGGAGTCCCCCTCGGAAGCCGGCTGTTGCTCCACGGTGAACCCGTAGGCGGAGACGTCAATGCCGCCCACCGCACCCGCAGAAAGCACCGCAGGAGGCCCGTACGCAGCCGCAGCACGTGCGAAGGCTTCCGCTCCATCATCCGCAGCGTGCTGGAACACCGCACACATCGCCAGAGCGTGCACCCCCTCCGCATCCTCCTCGTCGATAGGCATGCAGAATGATGCAGCAGACGCGGGCGGGTGTTGGCGTCCACCCAACGGGCAGTCGCGGTAAAAGTGATAGTGCTCACCTCTGCCCGCCTTCTTGCATTTTCCGCAGAATGGCTTCGCCCGCTGCTCATCGCGGTCGAAACCCACTGGCGGGGCCTTGTGGGTGCCCACACGGAAACCTCGCGGGTGTGGGGACTTCTGCTGTTGTTGCTTTTGCTGAACCCTCTCCCGTTGCTGCCGTACCACCGGAGCGGTCTCACCGTGCTGCCGCTGCACCAGCTCTCTCAGCTCCGTAATCTTCTGTAGCAGCGAGTCATATTCGCTGCTGGACAGATGCGCGGAGATTCCGCCCGCGCCAGAAGCCGCCTTGCCCCCATCCGTCTGCGCCCAAGACTGATAAATTTCGACCACCAAGGAGCGAAGAGAAGCAAGGGACACGTGGGACAGGTCAGCAGCCATGGGATAGCGGACCTTTACCGCCGCGTAAAACACGGGGTCGAGGCGGGTGTAGAGGGATAATTTTCGCGTTGCCTCGGTCGGAGTCCAGTCTGAAGTCCTGTTATCCCGCACCAAACGCTGCTCCTTAGCCAAAATCGGCTGCGGGTCAACGTTTGCGGGATAACGTAAAGCTGCATGCTCCTCCTGCTGCGATTCCCGCAGCGCCACCGGTACAGAGCCCTTGATGATGTCGACAAGAGCACGTCGTCCATCTCGGTCAGTCGAGGAGTCGGTGCCAGTCAGCCAGACATACGCGTTACTGTGCTTCTCCACCACGAGAGCCAGAACGTCGTACAGCAGCCCATTCACCCTGCTGACCACGGGCACCAGAGGGTCCTCGAGGTCGAAGGCCCGCAGCTCCAAACCAGCAGACTGAAACTCTGTGCGCAGCTGCACCACCAGGTCGGACAGGAGGCCAGAGTCGTCCGTACCGCGGAAATGATGCTTCTTGTCACCAAGAATATCCTCACGGATACTCTTGGCCCAAGCCCGATGCAAGCGCGCCTTGTAAATCTCGTCGACCAACTTGGACTGCTCCTGCAAATAACGTCTGACGGCGACGTCCGCGTCCACGTTCGATGCAGGGTTGGGAGTGGGAACCACAGGTGTAGCAGCTGTTGGAGTGTTCCGCACCTCGTCAAGTAGCCTAAGAGAGGCATCAATGTCACTGTCCCTCGTGAGGGACTTCTTAGATCTTGTCGTCATGCCCATTTCTAGAAACGCCTGAGGGGAGGCGGTACGCTGTAACACGTTTGGGTAGGGTCGCGGAGAAAATGTGACGTCACAGACACGGAAAGAGCGGTCGGGCCATGCAAGCGAGGGGCGAAGGAAGATGTCGTCGAAGTCAAAGGTGCCAAGGTCACCAGCCCAAAATACGGCAGCAGGCGGGGCCAGAGCGAGCAGAAAACCGTGAATAATGAACATTGCGACGACGAAACCCAATCCAAGCCGGCACCCCATAGCTGCGGCTCAAGCCGCTCACCGCAAGCCGCTCATCTCATAATTCTCTACTAGTGCCCAAACGCGCTAACGCGCACCACCTCTCCGAGCGGCCGTTTAGCCAATCATGGCCAAACTAGCAAGTGGAATAAAGCGTGGATGGGGCCACGACCTACTGGAATATCCAAGTTCACAGATAATCGTGTGTGCTGTGAAACTGATATAGATAAACTCGTATAAGAAATAAACCCTAAGCTAGATATACCCCGAACGGTGACAGAGTCGGAACGGCTACGGTCCTAGCTACCTGTGACACCTTGGTGTGTCACAGTACGGGCTTACGGTCAGTCACAGGTCCAGTGTTGGCTACCTAGTAATCTGTCATAGGGGCCTGCACCGGGACTCCCGGTCAGGGCTGCCTACACAGATTTCAGCAGGAGGTACCCCATGAGTGTAAGTACTACCGGAATATCCAAGTACACTAGATATCAGAAAGTCCCGTACTCGTGTGGATAAACTGTCTAAGATAAATAAACCCTAAGCTAGATATACCCGGAACGGTCTCGGACGGTCTCGGTGTCTAGCCTACCTGTGACACAGCGTGTGTCACAGTACGAACCTACAGATCAGTCAGTAGTCCAGTGTTGGTCCTAGGAATCTGTCATAGGGGCCTGCACCGGGACTCCCAGTCAGGGCTGCCTATACAGATTTCAGCACACCACCCCAGCACTGTGGGTGGTGACTGGCTAGGAGAGTCAGAAATGTAAGATACTAGTGTTAGGGCAGAAGCTAGGTGACAAGTCTAACTGCCAATCCAACTGTGCTATTCTGATACACAAATTGGAAACCTCTAGGTAGCACGTGAACAAAAGCATACGGGCAATTAAGGCACCGCTAAACAAGTGAAAGGAACCGTGCTAGCAAGTCAGTTTGAAGATTGTAAAGTAGTCAAAGCAAAACATAAACCAGATTGAAGAAGTCTTTGAGGTCACAGGAGTTCTGCACACCACCATGTTGGTGTGCCTCCAGAGTGAGCAAGAAGTCAATCGACAGTACCAAAGTAGTCAGCGGTGGCCTCACGGAAGTCCATCCCATAGTAGGAAGTAAAGTAACCAGCTCCATAATAGTGCCCCGCATCAAGAGGACCGCTCTCATGTAAGGCCATGCCGTAGTAGAATGCCATGCCAATACCCAAATCCGCTTGAGCCAAATCCTGAAATGCTAAAAAGCTCAAAGTGTCAGGAGGCTCGGGCGGCTGAAGCTGTGGCACATCGTCAGGCAATAGGAGACCCTGAGCCGTCATCTCCGGATCAAGAAAATCATTCGTAGAGAAAAATGACGGAGCCTCCCAATCGAGATCACCACCAGGCGAAGGCATCTCCGTAGCCGGTGCACATGCCGACACAGCAGAAGCTGTGGACGCCGAAACAGACACACCTGCAAAAGAAATGCACAACAGAGAGAGCACCGCGAGAGCGCCGATCGCCGGCGTGCCAAAGCCGAAAGGCGGCACACCGCATCCGATAGCACCGGACGGAGCCCGCGGCTTCACCGCGAAAGTACCGTCGGCGTAATCCTCGTAGTCGTCCGTGTCATAGCCCGTCAGGTCAGACGGGTGGACGGCGGCGTGATTCACCGTCTGCACGAAGCCTCCGAACTCACCGCATGTCGCCTCTGTGGTGGTCACCCGCGCCGATTGAACTGGCGCGGGCCGTACATCCTTCGCCTGCGAAACAGGCATAGCAGGGGCCGGCACGGCGGACGCCGATGCCGCCGCACCACCTGCCGGAACCTGCCCCTCCGGTGTGATCCCCGCCGCAGCGGCAGGGCCACACACCAGAGCCGATGCATGCTCCTCAACCGCACTCCCAGGAACAAAGGATGCGTGAGTGTAATGTACCTGCTCTTGGGCGGCCTGAACCTCAGAGGTGAGGGCATCAAGCCGCCGCAAGATGTCCTCGTCGTCGGTCCCGCCAGAAGGCGGAGGCGGTACGCTGAATCCGTAGGCCGACACGTCGATGCCGCCAATCCCGCCCGCGGAAAGCACAGCGGGGGGACCATAAGCCGAAGCCGCACGGGCGAAGGCCTCCGGTCCATCATCCGCAGCCTCCTGGAAAACCTGCACAAGTGCCAGGGTGTGAAGACCCTCCGCATCCTCCTCCTCAATAGGAATGCAGAAGGCCGCTGCCGTGGCCGACGAATGCTGGCGCCCACCAAGAGGGCAGTCGCGGTACGCGTGATAGGCGTCCCCTTTGCCCGCCTTGCGGCAACGGTGGCAAAGGGGCTTGGCCTTCATGCTGTCCCTGTCGAACCCCACAGACGGTGCCGGGTGCACACCCACTCGATGGCCTCGCGGATGCTGCTTACCGCGCGGCTGCGGCTGCTGCTGTCGCTGAGCCGCGCCCGCACGATTGCCCTGCACAAGCGCCTTCAAGGCGGCGATCTCGTCGAGAAGGACCGCGTACTCAGAAGACGTGATAAGGGCGGAGGGCTTACCGCCCGCCCCCAGTGTCTGCTTCTCACGCACTGCCGCCCCATCATCCGACTGCGCCCAGGCCTGAAAGATGGCTACGACGAGCGCCTGGAGCGAGCGGAGAGTGACCCCGCTAAGGTCACCCGCAAGCGGGTACCGCACCTTCACCGCCGCGTAGAACACGGGGTCGAGGCGGTTGTAGAGGGACAACTTACGGGTCTCGTCGGTGGGCTGCCAGTCAGGAGCGCGGTTATCCCGCACCAGACGTTGCTCACGAGCCAAGATCGGCTGCGGGTCAACGCCTGCGGGATAACGAAGCGCCGCATGCTCCTGCTGGTGGCTCTCGCGAAGGACCGTCGGCACGCTCCCCTTGATGATGTCGATGAGGGCACGACGTCCATCTCGGTCAGCCGAAGAGTCCGTACCCCGAAGCCAGGTGTCGGCCACAGAGTTCCGCTCCACGACGAGGGCCAAGACGTCATAGAGGAGCCCATTCACCTTCTCGATAACCAGAGAGGTGGGGTCGTCGAGGTCAAAGGGGGTCAAGTCCAGCCCAGCGGACTCAAACTCGGTCCGAAGCTGCACCACCAACTCGGAGAGACGGTCGGTGTCGTCAGTGCCACGATAATGATGTTTCTTGGAACCAAGGATATCCTCGCGGATACCCTTGGCCCAAGCCCGATGCAACCTCCCCTTGTAGACCACGTCAACAGCGGCGTGCTGGTCAACAAGATGTTTCCGCAACGCGACAGCGGTGTCGGAGTTGCTGGAAACAGCAGGGGGCACCACAGGTGGAGTGCTAGCGGTCGGAGTGTCCCGAACCGCATCCAAAAGCCGTATAGAGGCGTCCAAGTCGGAGTCCTTCAATAGGCGTTTACGAGCTCGTGTAGATGTCGCCATTCTTCTGAAAGCCAGAGAAAAGATGATGCGCGGCAGCACGTTTGGGTGTTGTGGCGGAAATGGAGGGATGACGTAACGGCAGAACGTGCGGAGCGGCGAAAAGAGCGAAGGGCACTTGCAAATGTCGGCGTGGTCGAAGGTGTCCGGAGCACCAGCCCAAAATACGTAAACCAGCGTGATCAGGGCAGGTAAAGTAACGCAAATGAACATTGCCAATCCCAAGCAATAGCAACGCGCGGTGCCCATGACTCGCAGCCGCAAAACACGTCTACCGTAAAATCATGTCCAAATCCTAGTCGCACCCAAACGCGCAAGTGCGCACCACCTCTTCAAGCGGCTGCTTAGCCAATCATGGCCAAGATAGCAAGTGGAATGAAAACGTGGATGGGGCCACGACCTACCGGAATATCCAAGTACACTAGATATCAGAAAGTCCCGTACTCGTGTGGATAAACTGTAAGATAAATAAACCCTAAGCTAGATATACCCGGAACGGTCTCGGACGGTCTCGGTGTCTAGCCTACCTGTGACACAGCGTGTGTCACAGTACGAACCTACAGATCAGTCAGTAGTCCAGTGTTGGTCCTAGGAATCTGTCATAGGGGCCTGACCGGGACTCCCAGTCAGGGCTGCCTATACAGATTTCAGCAAGTACTTTGGGCCATTTCACGGTGCTTATGAAGGGCTTGGAATTTGCATTGGTGATTGTCGTGTCATGGTGACCACCATAATAATGCTCAGCACCATTCTTGAGTGGGCCATGGGCACAGCGAAGAAGGAAGTACTTTGTCACTTTCGTTCAGAACTTCATTCCAAATATCAGGGCTGACTCCGGTGTATTCTAGCCTCTTCTTCGTGACTCTGGACTTAGGAAGGACATTGAGGAACCATCTGGCAATCTTTTTCTGTGTAGGCCTCCAGTCAAAGGCTGGTTGAGTATCACTGGGTGCACTGTCTATAGCTATGATAACGACATCCGAAAAATCATCCTTATAGCATCCGCCACCTGGGAGGACGTAGGGGTCATCACCCGTCCAATAACCATGTGGGATAAATGGAATAGTGTTATGCGGGAATCTGAAAACAAGTTTAAAACCTTTATCAAACCATCTTTTTTGGTTTTTGGGAGACAGCGGAAGAATCCATGTTCCTGAAAATCCAGGGACGGTGTTGGCCGCTTTATGTCCCATTTCCAAGGTAGTCATAACCGCCGAAGATTTGCCCTTATCCTTCCCATCAAAGGGGGGATTTCCGTAAACGATTCTGCCAATGCCTGTTAACGGGTCCACGTAGGCATCCCAAGCGAGACCATCAAAGCCGATTTTCCCATGATGGCAGAAGGGCCTGAGGGCTTTTTCATTCTAGTGGTGGGTATGCATCTTCTCGAGTAAATTCTAGGGTGGGCATTTAGTGGGTTGGAGAAAAGTTCACAGCCGTTTTTGTCAAGGTTTCTGTCATCCACCAAAATATCTAAGAGGCTTCTTCTTATTGCGTAGCAGTTTTTAGGGTCTCCCGATTCAAATTTACATGCATTGAGTGCTTCATGAATATCGTGCGCCCTATTCGAGTACTCCGCAAGTGAGCATGGGACTGCTTTGTTGGAAAGGCGGTGCCAAGCCAAAAGTTTCCAAAACTCTTTCTTTTGGACATATTGGAGTTCGGGATATTTAATTGTTCCCGTGACATGGTCCACTTCGGGCTTTGCGGTCACAGCAATGGTATTCTTTTTTGAACTTGATGGACGGTACATGCTAGCTTCCGGGAGAGCGTGTAAGTATAATTCCTCATTCATTTCCTGTCTTAGGTCAGCAAGTGGAAAAAGTTTCGATGGCTGTGTTTTGATGTATGTGGTACCTTTTCCAGGGTTTAGTAGTTTAGGCTTTTCTGAGATTTCTTCAGCGATGATTTTCCTTAGTTCGCTATCTTGGGTTGCTCTAAGACTATACAAACTATTACTATGTCCTGGGCATTCAAGTTGGATGTGTTCAAAGGTGCATTTTGTATTCTGTTGGCAGTAGGGGCAGTTTTCAGTCCCGCTTTTCCCCAGTTTAAATAAGCGTGCTGGAGAGGCTTGAAGACCCAGGAGTTCTCTACTTCTAGAAGCGGTGAAAGCTTTAGGTGTTATTTTGGAAATATCTTTGGTGGGGGCGGTGTTATTCTCGTTGAGCATTCTCAGGTACTTCCCTTGGGACTGTAGAGTTCTCCAATTATGATAGTGTGAGAGTCGTTGAATTCTTCTGATGTGACTACGGATATCGCCTAAAATAGGGACCTCAAAAAAGAATAATGAGAAGGGTAGTTCCTCGGCAGGGTCGTAGCAACGAAGCTACGAAGGGTAGCCAAGGTGGTAGGGGTGAAATCTCCGCATCGGTGCAACCGGTGGCATCGAGCTTTGACCATGACCAATTTCTCAAGAACCCTCGTAATTTCGGGTGACTCGTAATAATGTATGCTTTTCGTGATTGAGATGACCTTGCCCCATTTTCGTGTGCAAAGTGTTGTTATGCATTACGCAATGTACGACTCTTGAAAATATGTGCTAGGGATTCGTACCACGCCGTGCTAGACTACTACCGATAATATGTGATAACAATTCACCGCATCCCGCAGTATACGGCTCTCGAAAAAATGCGTTAGGAAATCGTGGCACGCCGTGCTGGACGACGCCCGAAAATATGTGATAACAATTCACCGCATACCGCAACATATGACTCTCGAAAATATGTGCTATGAATTCATGGCACGCCGTGCAAGACGCCTCCCGAAATTATGTGATATCGAATCACCGCATTCCGCGATATACGACTCTCTAACATATGTGATAGAAATTCATGGCACGCCGTGATACGAGACGACTACCGAAAGTAGGTGCATATGTAGGATATGTATGAACAAAAAAAGCGAAAGTAACGAGTTTGTGTGGGGGGCGCCCCACGGGGCGCAGTATTTTCAAAAAGGTTTG
>LGRX02009932.1:0-19443 GCA_001247695.2 Cymbomonas tetramitiformis | reverse complement strand
CAACATGCCTCCCACACCCGTCGAGTTGGCGGGTGAGACGCAAGGGGACGACGGGGCCGCCGTTGGTATCACGTCCAACCGTGACCCCCTCCCCCCGGAGATTCCAACACGAAGGTGCGAACCGGTTGGCACGGCATGCCCGTATCTCCATGAAAGGTGTATGCCTGCACGCTCCGTCGGAAGTCGTTCCGAAGACGTCCTGAGCGTCTTCTGCGCATCTTCCGGTCTCATTCCGGTCAAGCTTATTCCCGGCGGATGCGTGTGACATGCTTGCGCAGGCGGATGAAAGGCCCCGTAGCACACCGCAACATGCCTCCCACGCCCGTCGAGTTGGCGGGTGAGACGCATGGGGACGACGGGGCCGCCGTTGGTATCACGTCCAACCGTGACCCCCTCCCCCCGGAGAGGCCAACACGAACGAAGGTGCGAACCGGTTGGCACGGCATGCCCGTATCTCCATGAAAGATGTATGCCTGCACGCTCCATCGGAAGTCGTTCCGAAGACGTCCCGAGCGTCTTCTGCGCATCTTCCGGGCTCATTCCGGTCAAGCTTATTCCCGGCGGATGCGTGTGACATGCTTGCGCAGGCGGATGAAAGGCCCCGTAGCACACCGCAACATGCCTCCCACACCCGTCGAGTTGGCGGGTGAGACGCAAGAAGATGACGGGGCCGCCGTTGGTATCACGTCCAACCGTGACCCCCTCCCCCCGGAGAGGCCAACACGAAGGTGCGAACCGGTTGGCACGGCATGCCCGTATCTCCATGAAAGATGTATGCCTGCACGCTCCGTCGGAAGTCGTTCCGAAGACGTCCCGAGCGTCTTCTGCGCATCTTCCGGGCTCATTCCGGTCAAGCTTATTCCCGGCGGATGCGTGTGACATGCTTGCGCAGGCGGATGAAAGGCCCCGTAGCACACCGCAACATGCCTCCCACGCCCGTCGAGTTGGTGGGTGAGACGCAAGGGGACGACGGGGCCGCCGTTGGTATCACGTCCAACCGCGGGCCCGGGATGGTGGTGTGTGATTGTGGCGCGTGTCACTCATCCATGCGCTTCGTCACCATGAGGACACGGTCTCGACATAGGACTATGTTCAAACATATTGTATGCCTTCCGACGCTTCCGGAAGAGGCTGTGGACGACGATGAGCAACATCCCGATGGCGAGGAGTCGGATCAGGTGTGCAAATCCGGGTAGAAAGACTATCATTCTCAGGTAACCCTCGCGGAAGGTACCCGGAAGACGTGCAGAAGGTCTTCCGGGTATCATCCGCATGTCTTCATGAGAATGAAGGTACATATCAAAATCGGTTACTCCTGATAGGTAATGCAGTTGTTCTTCACAATTGGCACGTATGTATCTCGTGCCCATTGAAAGTGATTGTGGTTGACAGGAAGATGCCGATTCCGGTTCCCTTGACGATGCCGATGCCGATGGAAACTTGCCGGACCCGGAACGAAGCCGTTCAAGAAGAGCTCGACGAATTACGACCCGGAACTTGCTAGAAAGGTGACGGAAGAAATCGAAGGAAAATTAAAGTCGTTGGAGAACTTGGCTGATATGGAGGTAACGTTCGCTGTTTGAATATTTTGCTCAGAATTGAAAATTGTATATAGTGTGATGTCTTTTGTACCCGGAACACGCCCGGAAGTTACATAGGACGTCTTCTGTGCGTCTTCCTGACGTCTTCCGTTTTATCCTTCGATAACAGACCGCAGCGACGAGCTCCGAGGATACCCTACTCGACTTATTGGAGTGGAATCTGGATGGCAACATGACTCAAGAATCCTTTGGGCAACTGCTGGACATTTTGAAAACTAATCACCCGGACGTGTTTTCTAATTTGCCCGACTCCTTCAAACAAAGCATTGCTCGGTTTAAGGTCATGGATATCCCACTCCTAGTGGTGGACCTTTGCCCGCATGGGTGCGTGATGTTCGAAAAACAATTCGCGGACTTTGACCACTGTCCAAGGTGCGGGGCATGCCGTTGGGAGGGAGGTGAGGATCGGTGCGGTGCGGTGAATGCCGAGGGTGCGGACGACACCCGGAATGCCGAAGCCACCCCGAGTGCAAAGCGAGGGAAGGCGAAGTGCCAATTCTATCATTGGCATTTAAAGGATTTACTTCAAGCAATTTACAGCCATCCCGGCGTTGCTGGGCTCATGCGTTCGCACGCCACGCGGGAAAAGTCTGAGGAAGGCATTCTGGAAGACATTCCCGGTGAGTAACACATTGATAGAGCATATCCTGCATTGCCCCGAAGACGTACAGAAGATGTACAGAATGTCTTCCGTACATCTTCCGTACGACTTCCTGATTCCTGCTACTTGAATGAATTTAAGTTGTATTTATGTATCTTGCAGATGGATCTGAGTGGAAGGCGAAGCAAGCTGCATATCCCGACTTCTTCAAGGACCCTCGCAACGTCATCCTCATGCTTTGCGCCGACGGGGCCACCGTTTGGAAGGACAAGTCGGGGGTTTTCCCTATCTACTTTCAAGTGTTGAACTTGCCACCGGAAATCCGCAAGAAGTTTGTGAACCTTGAGTTGTGGGGAATGATGGCGGGGAAGCCGAAGAACACCACCATCCTCTACGAGAAGTTGGTAGACGAGCTTTTGGAACTTTGGGAAGTTGGGTTTCCATGTTGGGACTCCTTCACGGACGACGTGTTCCAATGCCGGGCGATGCTTCTTGCCGCCGTGTTTGACTATGTAGGGCTCGTCGATGCTATGAACATTATGGGCGTGGGCAGCTTCTGTGCGTGTGCAAAATGTTCGATCCGGGGGAAGGGGAAATGCCCGCATCTAAATAAGAGGTTGTACAAGTTTTGCGAGCAAGATCCGCCAGGTCCGTTTTCCCCAAAGACATGCCGAATGTATTCACAACATCTTCCGGGTGTCATCTGAGCGTCTTCCTGTTATTGTACGCAGGGCCCGCCGTACCAAAGACCGACGAGTTCATTCGACGCGCGGGCCAACGACATGTCTTGCTTAGCACGTGTAAGAATGCGGCCAATCTTCAGGAAGTGTTGGAGGAGGAAATCGGCGAAACCGGTGTGAAGTTCCCATCGGCACTATCTCGTTTGCCGTATTTCGATCTTTCCAAGAATGTCATCCTTGACGGCATGCATCAACTCCGAAACCTTGGGCTATATGTCCATGAGGCACTCATGGGGTTCGACTTTACGCCGGGTGTAAGAGAGCACGCTCGCGCGAACGATATGCATCCCACGTGGTGGAAGACGACAAGGGACGACAAAGGTGATGCAGTCAAAACCCGACCACTAGCTAGGAAGGTGCCCGGAAGGTGCCCCAAGTATCATCTACGTGTCTTCCAGATGTCTTCCTGTTACCACTAACTTTCGCGCCCGGGAAAATGACAGGTGTGGAACGATATTTAATGGCAATTGGTCCGTTTCAAATCCCGATGCGGGCAAAAGGGTCAATCTTTGAGGTCGCTAGAGACCGCCTTGAAGTTCATGGCGGAGCTCTCGTTGGGAAGGTCATGGGGGCAAGGCCATAAGAAGATGTTGCGTCCGAACGGCACGAACACCGGACCGAAGACGCTCAAGTGTCACGAGGCGTTGAAAATGCTACAAGCGGGCATCATGAGCGTGCTAGCGTCTTGGGATAGAGACGAGGGCTACTCGAAAAACATGCTTGAAGACTTGATCGGGCAGTTGACGGTCATAACGAGAGAGCTCACTTCGGAGCTTGTAGACTGTAAGGTACGGAAGACATCTGGAAGACATCCCGAATACGTTCCGAGTACATTCCACACGTCTTCCTTAATTGCCTTTTATTTGGTGATTTTGCAGGATGTTCCTAAGCTTCAAAATCTGGTGGATGAGTTCTTCAAGTCACTCGAGCGCGATGGCTCACCTGACTGGCTGGTCATCAACACGCATTTGCTTTCCCACTTCCCCGACCAACTCCTCATGTATGGTCCAATACGGGGGACATGGATGTACGTGTTCGAATCATTCAACGGGAAGATTCGAAGGTGGGTGAAGAACAATGCATATCCGGTTCAGAGTGTTATGCAAGGCTTCGGGCGGTACCGGATGGTACATGTGGTGCGAGGGTTAATCTTGGTACTTCGTCGCCGGCGGGAGGCAACCACCAATCCCACCCGGCCACCCGTGCTCCCGTTCTTGGCCACCGCACCGTTGAGGGCGCCGAACACCGTGGTTTTGAGAACACAAGGCAAGCGCCATGTACTCTCCCGCGCTGAAACGAAAGCGCTGGAGCTGTGGATGCATGGCAACGTGCCCCAATACCGCAAGTTGAAGGCAAAATTCGACGCCTACGTCACCTACTGCAAGAGGTAAGTAAAAAATGAAACCCATAAGATGCCTGGAAGACGTTACATATATCTTCTAGACATCTTCCACACGTCTTCGGTAAATACATGTCCTGACACTGTGCACGTATACATTCGCAGGGGAAACCAATATGTTCGCAGAAGTCACGGCGCACGAGCCGGAGCGTCTCGCCTGATGGATGTGCCGCTGCATATGCACGGTAGCGACCCCAAGGTCTGGCTGGGGAGACCATTCACGGAGAATGAAGCGGCACTCGTCGAAGGGCCTCCTCGCGTGTGTCAATCTTTCGGCTCGGTCGTGGTTCGAGGAGTTTGCTATCGCACGGCAGCTCAGGACAAGACGAAGAAAACTTGTCAACGTTACTTCCGAGCCTTTTTCTCTGGAGAAAACATCAAAGGCGAGGAAATCGAGACTGACCGGTGCGTCCGTGCATTACGTTTTGGTGAATGTGCGCAGAATATGTACCGAATGTCTTCTGTGTGTCTTCTCGACGTCTTCGGGGATTCTTACTATAGAGTATAATTGTGGCTCCAACTCGCAGGTACGCCATGGTAGATAGCATCTACAAGGTCGACTTGGCCGCGAAAGAGTACATTCTTGTGAAGGGAAAGTGGTTCCCCGAATTCAACCAAGCGACGACAAAACGGTTTGCCAAGCTAAACTCGAAGTACGGGCCGGACAATACCGCAAAGGTGGTGTACACATACGACCCGGATGATCCCGAGACACCTTGGGACACTACTGATCCATTCATCCTGGCGGCTCAAATTGAGCACCAAGTTGTAATCAAGAAACATCCTGTGATGAAGACGGCGGTGATATTTGATTTAAAGGCTGACTTTTTCGAGTGCATCGACGATGATGGTTCACGACCGAAAGGTGCAAGACGCAAGAGGCGATCATGATAATACGCCGGGCATCGTACTTAGTGGTCTGTATGTTGAATAGATGCAATCGTACATGTATGTGTAAATAGACCTATCAATTAACTTAGCCGTATATTATGTATCATAGCAACAGAGCATGATGACAACCCTGAAGCTGTTAGGAAGATACCTGGAATGTCTTCCGCATGTCTTCCGTGCGCCTTCTGAATGTCTTCTGTGATTACGCGACTAGTGTACGTGTGGTATGAAGTAGCTATGTGGCCAAATTGCATAATCATCACATATGTGTCGATAACACATGTCAGAATGTATTCTGGCCCAGAAGACATTCGGAACATCTTCCGGGTATCTTCCGGGAAGACTGCCCTTTGCATGTCTTCCGGGAAGATGTCTTCCGAAATCCGGAAGACATTCCGCACATCTTCGGCACGTCTTCCCCGAAGAGTGTCTTCTGGTTTCCAGAAGACGTTCCCGTCAGAAGACGTCTTCTGGAAACCAGAAGACATCATTTCTCCGAAGACGTCTATAAGACGTTCAGAAGACGTCTTCTAGACGTCTTCTGATTTTCCCAGAATGTAGGGGTATCCGCTAGTCGCTCACATCGGAGCGTGAGAACTGAGTAGGTGGACGCAAAGGAGTTGCCAGAGGGGGCTGACGAGGTTCCAGAGTTGCGCTGCGGTCGCGCTCCGAGCGAGGCATCTTCCATCTCTCCCAACACCGTCGAAGAGGGCGTTCGAACGCAGGTCGCTGGTCTAGCGGAAACAGCTCCCGCCGGCGTGAGCAGGCTGGGACGCGGTCTCACTGAAGGGCGTCGGCAGCTATCCGTGCGATGAGGTCATCACAGTTGCTCCTGACCAGGTGTGCGGAGTACTCCTTCGGGATGCAAAAGATGGGCTCCTCTATCGAGGAGGTGGTGGACTCTGATCGCGGTTTCGCGGTGAGCTCCTCCGACGAGACGGGGGAGGACTCTTGCCGCGGGCTCGCGGTGGGCTCCTCTGACGAGGCGGTGGAGGATTCCTGTCCAGGGTGTATTGCTTATTTTTTCGTTACGGCCCGCAACCGCGAAATCTACCGGTCCGCTTTCGGTCAATGCGGCCAATCTCGAAAAATGCCCGCCGCAGGCACGAAATCTTAATTTTAAGTATGGCGATACTGCAAAAATCGCACAACGATTTTGCATAAATTTCGCGATTTTAATGTTAAACATCACGGCCCACACCCATATATTTCATCGGCCCGCATTCGGCCCGGAGTGGCGAGCTATGGCCCCGGGCCGGCCCGCCACGGTAAGCAATATACCCTGCTCCTGTCGTGGGCTTCAGGCGGGCTCACTCGGCCAGACTAAGGCGTGACCACGCTGATACGACGCTTGGGTGTCGCCATCATATTCAGCCCTGCACCAGGTGAAGGAACTCTCAGCAGCCGCGGTGACATCACACCTACATGGCGCTGTGGCGGAGGAGGCAATTTCCTAGGTACCGTTACAGCTTCCTCCATTGGAGCAAGGAGTAGTATCGATATTCAATATTTTTGATATATCAATACATCGAAATATCGATATTGATTGATATTCATTTTATCACATATCGAAATATTGAATATTAATTGATATCAAGAGGCAACATATCAAATATTGATTGATACCGTGTGGATAGATATCGAATATTGATTGATATCGAATCCAACAATATCGATATCGATCAATCTGCGATATGGTATTCGAATATCGATTACAATTTTCGATATCGATATATCGATCAATAAATATCAGCATTTTTCGGAAAGTCGATCTTTAAAACCAGATTGGCGGGCATACATTGGCGAGTGATTCACGAGCTCTTCTCTCGTATGTCTTCTAAGATCAATTTATCGATCATAGAGGGCAAGAATGTGGACTTCCTATTCGTCGGGTTGGTGCTTGGTGGTGGCCTTGGTGGGGTCTGGGCTCGGTAGTTGTAAGGTTAAAAGTTTGATCACTGAATTTTAAATCGTAGAGACGCGATCATAGGGGGTAGACGCAGAGAGCATGGCTCGCGGCAGAGGAAAACGCCCCCGTCATGGCGAAAGAACCACGGAAGAGCCCAAAGGGAAAGGAGCAGTGAAACGCACCCCACAGAATCATTTCGATGCAGCCAGCAGTGACGACTTAGAGTACGAGGTAGAGGCAGTCCTCGCTGAGCGCAGCAGTTATGGCGTCGCACAGTTCTTGATAAAATGGAAGGGCTTTTAAGAGCTCTAATACTTGGGAGCCCTTAACGAATTTGCCCGGCCATGACAAAGGAGAAAGCTCTGAGTTGGGCTCGGAGCGCATGGGAGAAGGATTGGAGGCCTGTTGCTGATATAGAGCAACCAACTTGCAAGAAGAGTAAGGGTAGGGACGGCAAGGCAGTAGTAACTGTTGCCTCTTTTCTGGCAGATGACTCCGACGAGGAGGATGTAGAATGCATTGGTGTGGATGGCGGTAGATCAGAGGCAATAGATAAACTTAATCAGTATTTAGCATACCCTGATGCACAGCAAGACATTTGTGTGCTCACTTGGTGGAAGCTTCACGCTAGCAAGCTTTCGAATTTGGCCAAGATGGCCCGGCAGTTTCTTGCGGTTCCAGCACCCACCGCTGGTGTAGAGAGAGCATTCTCAAAAGTATCATTCATGCACTCAGAACTTAGGGAAAACCTGTCAGAAGGTACCATTCAGCATTCTATCATGGCTGCCATGAATGTAGAAGACTAGGGCACACGTGACTTATGGCCACGCCTTGTGCATTTTCATATATTATTGTAAAATGCATGAAATTGGCTGCTCGTGTGGTTCAGTGCCTTGATTATTGATATATCAATATTTCGATATATCGGAGAAAATTGGAATATCAAATATTGAACGATATGCATACTCTTGCTATCGAAATTGGTTGATAATAAGATTGTAAATATCAAATATTGATCGATACTCAGTTTCGAAATATCGAATATTGATTGATAAAAAAAGGTTGATATCGAATATTGGTTGATAACTTTTGTGAGATATCGAAATAGTATCAATATCGGAACATAACTTCGATACTACGCCTTGCATTGGAGGTGTCTCGCAGGTCTGTCCAGTTTACAGAGGGGTCACGTGGCTCGCTGCGAAACTCAGGGGCAGTGGCTGACAAAGCTGGCTTCCTTTTGGGTATGCGGAAGTCCGGCTCACCTGCAGCTCGGTCGCTGCCTTCTGTGGCTGGCCAAAAGAGGGCGCCTTGTAGGTGCCCTTAGAGCCCTTTCCAGTGGGCTCCCCAGTAGCAGAAGCGCCTCTCGTACTGCTCAGACTGGGCTGACGCCCTCCAGCACGTCGGGGTGTCGACGTAGGAGGCGACGTGGTACCTGCGAGACCGGGCGCCACACGGTTTCCGCCCAGTGCTCCCAACGCAGTGGGGGGGCAGTCCGGCACACAAAGTCTCTGTCCGCGGCCCCTGGACTACTTCCGGTGGATCGGCGCCTCGCGCAATTTCCGGGACACCACGACCTCATGGGGGCAGCTTCCCCCAGTGATGTCGCGTCTATCGGGAATCCAAGACTGTGGCGGATGTGCTCAAGCTGATCGAGGAAATATATCCCCATACTGTACCCCTCTTCTCCAGAACTGGTCACCACGGACGCAGACATTGCCGCGCTTCCACCATTCTCAGAGGCGCTGGTCAATTTTCTGTCGAGGGGCGTAGTCACTTTCGCCTTGGGCCGTATGAGTTCTTACCGTATGGAGATGACCGTCATCACCATGCCGGAGATCCTGCAAAAAGTGGCGCAGCGCAAACTGCAGACGCGGTCTTTGACTTTCCTCAAGCAAGGAGGAATCCTGAATTCAGAGGCGTGGAAGCAGCGTTATTCCACCTCAGCACCTTTCCTGGCAGATGTAGCAAGGAGCGTGCTGGACGACATCACGCTGGTAGGACTGGCAGGCGCAGTCTTGCGCATGACTCAGCGAAGAGACGAGACCGCCAGAATGTTGGCCACTCGCTTGGTTTCATGGCACGAGGTAGTGCAGCTGTTGGCACTTGGCAGACGCCATGCCAAATTGCCACGCCATCAGTCAGCAACAGCTGCTATACCGGTTCTGGTCTGGACTGCGACTGAAGCAGGCCATGATGGATCGCCTCATCAAGGATCGATTAGACCTGCAGAATCCGGGTGGATGGGAAGTCAATCATCCTAGATCCAGCGCTCTGCAGCACATCATCACGATGGCCACCAAGTTGGAGCGCAGCGAAGCCTTGACTGCAGCGCGAGCATCTCCTACTGGCTACTACCCAAATTCAAAGTCCTACCATAAGGACCTACGTGCAAATGGTTTTTCCTCGCATAAACCTGACTAAATTGGTCCAACGTGCGATCAGCCATCCTATTTATGAGTCAAATGAATATTTCAACTTGTGGGTGCATGCATAGGGTGACCTTTGAAGTGCTTAAATTGCGCACGCTTTGGCGGTGTATTTTTCAAATTTCAGCAAAAAAAACTAGGTCCTACCATAAGGACCTACATTTAAGCCCGGCTATCCGTTTCACAACAGGCCCTACGAAAATTTCGAGACCCATGTCGTCAAGTTCTCGAGCAGCTCTTTCGCGAATGTCATCTCAAATTTTTCATCCGAAGTCATCTTGAACATCAAAATCTCAGTTGAAGTGGCATGGGGTATGTAAAATCCGATAATTTCAGTGTGGCATAGCTAATGCTCGATCATTTTTTGCACTGCCCATGCTTACTACTATAGATGGTGCACCGTGCACGTACGGTCAAATCTTGCGACGTGGGGGAAGGGGAACTTAGTTCAAGTCCCAAAGATGCCGTAAACCAATGGGCAGCTAATCCTGATATCGATAGGCTACCTTAAAAAATTATTGAAAAAGTGGTCCTTATGGTAGGACCTACAGCGTTCTAGGTCCTACCGTAAGGACCATCGAATAGTAGCCACTACTCCTGCACCCGCAGCCCGCAATCCTGCCTGGAGGAATGGTCGCTCTTCCTCGCGACTTAATGCTGTACAAGACGATGGGGAGGAGGACGATGCGGATCCTGGGACCGCAGACCTGAGAATGCAACATTCTGTGCCTCCCAGTCCCGCTGGATTGATTAGACCGCCGCGCAGATGCTACGTCTGCAACTCGAATTCCCATTTATGGGCTAACTGTCCCGACGAGGCCAAAAAGCGAGCCTGGGTCGCAGATACACCAGCTCGTTTGGCGCGTCGCCGCGCCGCCAAGGAATCCCACATCGCGGCGCTGGAGACAGAATGGGAGGATTTGGAGGAGGAAGCTGAAGCGACAACGCTATCTCGACGGAACCAGACTCCTGCGAGATGAACCCTCCTTGACCACGACCGTTGTTTACACGGCGAACCTTTCCACTGAAGACCGCCGACGAGACCATCACCTTGTGTCCCGGCGCAGTCAGCGGTGGCAGCGAAGACCACCTACTTCGTCGCCTGAGAGCTACAAGCCTCCCATTATGTTCAGTGTTGATCGCCACCCTGGGACTGGTGACAACCATCAAGTCCCCCGACGCGAGCGTGATGGCGTAACGCCCCGCGTTGAACCCCCAGACCTTGATTGCCACCTGGCGTTTCCACTCCGTACTCCTACAGGGTGGTGTGCTGGAATAGTCACTGTGACAATCACAATCTGCTATGTCACTAGCAGTCTTTCCTACAGTTGTAGTCTGTACTCCGTATGACAATCCTGGATAGTGAACCCGTAGATAGTTAAACCGGGTTCTAGGTATAACGGAGTTTATCCGAAGTAAGTGAAAGCTATTCTGACTGACCTGACCGTTCCGATATACACACACACACACACACACACATATCTAACAGTATTTTGAGGTCGGTCCACGATTAGTCGTCGCGATGCGCGCAATGCTGGCAATCAGCCTGGTATCCGCCGGATATCCACCTGATCGGCATCGGATACCTCTGATACCTGATATCCGCCTGATTTTCCTGATCGCCCACCCATGCATGGTTATACGTGGGTTAGAATGGCATTATCGCTGCAAATTCTAGTCTTTCTGAGTTACGTTTGATCGCAATTTATTGTGTCGTTGGCATTTCCCACCACACGGCCACCACCGACTCCCTTTAAATACCCTATTATTTCCGGCGCCGTGTCTCGCGAGTCGACCCGGTCGTGCGTCGTCCGCCGTGGTCGTTGTGCGAAACGGTACGAAACGGAGGACGATATGAGTTGCAGGTGCTCATTGTACCAAGCTCGGTGCGTGCTGGGCACCGAGCGTGCCAAAGCGCGTTGCTCGGACCGGCTTTTGGCGAGGTGATAAGCTTGCAAACCATTTTCGACCATGCCGAATCCGACCGGGTGACGTCCGTTTTCACCGGCTGGAAGGCTATAGGGTCCCAGTCTCCAGTTTGGGACTCCCAGAGCATGCTCGAGGCGGCCTGTAGGTGCTCACTAAGTCAATATACTCGTTGTAATGTCATAAAGGCCGAAACCAAAAAAACATCCGATTTTATCTGATTTTCACCTGATTTGTCTGGTAATATAACTAATTGGAGAAATTATCCGCCTGATCTGATCTGATACCTGATTCCTGATTATCCGTCTGATTCCTGATCGCTATCTGATTCACCGGATTGCCAACATTGGATGCGCGACTAGTAAGACCTAGATGTTGATAATTCGTGTGGAATGAACTAATGAAGGCTCGTTTTGCGTTCAAGGCAAGCATGTATGTGAATGGACGCTTGGACGATTTCTCGAAGTGAAGCTTAACAACTTATGTCGGTCGGGTTAGTTTCCGAGGTTTGGGGATTGCAGTAAATGCGGCACTTCAAATGCGTTTCTGAGATTGTGGTGAATCACGCGAAGTAAGTACTCGTGTTGCTAGCTATACTTTTGTCAAGTTGATAGTGACACACCTGTTGAGTTAATCGTATGATGCCAACTTAAATAGCATGGTTGCTGACCTAGTGAGGTGACACGACTGGCGCAAGGCGGGTCGCACGACTCGAGCTCAAGTGCGATGTCTTTAGTCGAACAAATGTGTATGGTGAAGAGGGTTTCCCCCACGAAAAAATTAAGTTCTGTTCAATGAAATTTTTTAGCTACAGCCAAAGACCTATATTCTTGTCTCATTGAAATTGAATAGCCAGTGGGGGAAAACTGCTTGCAAAAGGCAACCTGACTCTTAAGAGAATATGCACTACATCGAATGCACAATACCAGTGGTGGCAAACTCCCTCCTGGTACCTCAGGAAGAGAAGATCTAGGTCGATATTGCAACCTGGAGTCTTCGAAACATCGAGTGGGTTGACAGTTGCAGTTTTGACTTTCTAGTTCTACACCGGAAATGCTCGCTGCATGGCATCCACATAAGCAGCCTCCGACGTGAGCGGTTTGCCCTGATCCAGCATAAACAACACCTTCTCACACTTCGCCCGCATGAGATTCTCCCAGCCCCACCAGCCCCATCCGCTCATCCATCGTGCGATATCGCAGCAGCTGAGCTCATAGCTCGTCCGGAGTCGCTCCAGCTCGGGAGGCACGACTCCTTGCAGCTCCAACAACCGGCTTAACTCTGCGTGATAGAATTCCACGAGCTCCCCTTCACTCTGAGGGTCGCCCATAGCGCTAAGCAACATATACGCCACGTCATGCGTGGCGACCGCTTTCCCAGCGTACTGAAAATCGTACATCTGACAGGCACCGTCGGCAGAGAAGATCATGTTTGCGGTCTTAGCGTCTCCCATGCAGATGGTCTGGTAGGGATCCGCCTTGAGGCGCAGGTCGATCGCCTTGGCTGCTAGTTTGAGCCGCCCCTCCCAGCCCCTGCGGGCTTCACGGATGTCTTAGTTAGCGAAAGGAAAGGTCAACTAGGCACGTGCACTCAAGCGCAAATGCGAGCTGTCGCGGGCGCTTTGCACTAAACGAAAAGGATTAGGACAGGCTTTGTCCAGAGGAATTGCGGTTTCTCGTCTGCAAAACCTCGCCTGCTTCACCGGCGTCTTGATTTCAAGTACACAGGAAGTGAAAAAAAGTAAGTTTTCCTTGGATGTACACAGCTATCGACGGAGCGCTAACCAGTCACCATGTTCCTGCTGAAGGTCGCAATACCCTTGCACAGACTCCCAAGTTTCATGCGGGTCGAGTTCTTCGCAAGGATCCTCTTCCACGGGCGTGTTGCCGAGGTCTTTCGGTTGTCCCATAAACAAGTCAGAATACTGCAGTTAGCGACGTGGTCCCCACAACGAAGGAGAGGCGACCCTATACGTGATAAAAGGCCGACAGGCAAGAAGAGCTGTGAGAAGGAGACTCGCGAATATTTCACAGGGCCGCGTGGAGGCCGCGCGGAAGCGAAGCACACCGTCGAAGAGATTCGGCGTGCGGGTTGTGAATCAGTGAGGGCGCACCTCATCGGCATGTTTTCCCATTCGTCGGGGCGGGTATCGAGGTACCAGTAACAACCCTGCTGCTGAAGACCACCTAGCGTGTTCGGGCCAATCGCTTCCTCTGTCCGTCCCCAATACAGCGCATGCATGGTCGCCAGCCACGTCAGCGCTGAGCGACATTCTGCGACGGAGAGGTCCCCGCGGGCGTTCCCCGTCAGCTTAGTCATGCAGATTTGCATGACGTCGTTCTCGACGGAGGTATAGAGTGGGAGAGGGACGGCGGCCCCGGCCTCTCGCAGCTTCGCCGCGTGGCCGTTCTCGTAGAAGGCAATTTCATGTAGGTAGCTTGCCTTCTTCCGGCGGTCCCCGATTGATGTGCAGTTCGCGGGCAGTTCTATGCGCTTGACGATTATTGGCACGCTCTCGTTGGTCTCCAAGGCGACGTTGAGCTCGTGCACATAGCCCATGCCTCCCCAAAGCCGCGCGATTTGTCGCACTTGAACCTTTTTCACAGCTACCCCTTTGTTGCGGTGGGCCGTTGGCTCGATGAGCCCCGCGGCGAAGAGCTTCGGAAGGCACGTCTGCACCAGAAGATCCACATCCATCGGGACTGACTTCCTGGTGGCGATTCAGACGTGGAGGGAAACTTTTCTGGGTGCGTTTAACATTAAGACAGCAGCTTTTACATTCTAGTTTCGATCCTGAAACGTGAAAGGGATGAACTCAAGCGTATCTGTCGATGTCGTGTCATTGTGCATCCTGCGATGGCCAACACAAAAAAACTGAATTCAGGATTTTTTTCTTCCCTCACCTGCGTGTCACGCTACAGTACGCTAGGTACGAGAAGGGGCTCAATAAATCGATACCTAGCCGGTAGGGGTAGGGCACGTTCGGTTGGAATTGTTGTTACAGGACTTCCAACTTGGAATTCCGACGCGTCCGTAGCTTTTATGGTGCGTTCAGCATTTACTCGAAGGTTTCGCACCACACAGCACGAGGTAATCCCACTCTTAGTCCCTGAAAATGTTGACCGAGGAAAGTATTAGATGTTTACTATCGGCTCGAGTTCATATTTTGTCCGTTATTGTTGTTATCAGAAAGCTTGCCCAGTGAATTCGCTAGGTGTCCGCGATCGCGGTCCCTGCTGAATATTGTGGTAGAAGAAACGTGAAAGATGTTCCGTCCACTATTCTTGGTACTATTATATCAGAGTTCAAAGTGCGGACAAATAGCGTGCGAAGACGAGGTCTTCGTGGTACTGAGGACCTCATGTTTGTCCAGTCAGAGGTTTGCCTAGTGAACCAGCACGACGCTTGTGTCCAGTCGAGTTGTCTTCTTTACGAGAGTCTTGGTACTGGAATAATTTGGAGCCTTTGCTAAGTATCAAAAGTAAAAGTGGGAAGTAGTAAAAACTGGGTGCGTGGTAACAGACGCCAGTAAAAGCAGCGAAGTGTGAATTCGGCCGAGTATGATTCTCGAGATATCGTCACCACTTAGGACAGTGACAATGCGTTTACAAGGACAACGCGTTTGCTTGTCGCTTAGGCCTTCACGTCTGGCGTTTCGAGAAGTGACAAAGAGTAGCAAGGGGTTTGGATTTCGAATCCTGGAAGACTAGACGTTGTCCAAAACCACGTTGAAGAGTCATGCGACATAGAACTAATATATCACTTGGTTATCGAAAAGGCAGTTTGAAACGAGAAGACGTCTCTTTTTGTTGCTGATTTTGTTAGAGGTTATGGTTCGTGTTTGCAGGTGTCCCGTTGCGAGTGTGGTTAATCCTGTTTCAGAAGTTCACAGGTTCGGAATTCTGGAAATAAGTGAGCAAGCGTCGCTCTAAACTGTCTGCAATCCCGACATGGCCCACGTCTTGCCTCTAACCCTGTCGCCAGGTAACCCAAAGCTTCGATTGCAGCATCGCAAGGCTTAGGCTTTCAAGTTACCCGAAGAAACGTTTTAACAAGTTCACGTCACACACGTAGAAGGTGCAACTGTAAATAATCATGAGAAGTTTTTGGTACAGAAACAACTTTCGCGTCCGCCCAGAGTTGAAACTATTTCTCGCGCAGCTTGCACGGGAACGTCCCTTGACATGATGTCTCCACGCAATACTGACACTCAGGTGCTCGCTCCTCGGCTGAGCGTATGTAGCCTGCCATGGCAGGTTTGCGTTCGATCGACCGGAACGGTTTACGCCTGGTAGTGCGCAACGATACATCCAGCAGAACACGGGGCTCGGCCAGAAAGTTTGTTTGCAAAGCTAGCAGCAGCGTCGATCCGGGCTATCCCTCCAGGCGAAAAGCATTGATCCGCTTGGGAGAAGCCGCGCTTGAACTGAGCGTGGCGTCTGCCTTCGAGCTTAATTTCCGTCCAAAGGCTCCTGGAGACGCGCAAATGAATATCTTTGAGAGCATCTTGAGCCTAGCACCGTACAAAACGGATGCAGCACAAAAGACGCGCGCAGAGGTTCGTTCCGGGAACAACGATCTCTGATAACGCTTGCTGACCCCGTGCGAGTGTTGCTTGGCGTGGCGGCGGCATTGAAGTGTTGGTGGACGTGCTGCAGGACGCTCTTAAACGAGCGCAGGCGCTGCTGCAAGCCGGCGACGACGCAGGTGCATCGAAGGACGCTCCCTAGTCGTGTAGCAAGTTCATCGAGTGCATCTTTTAGGGAATGAGCTTTGGCTGGAAAGAAGACCACGGACGTGCTGCGCGTGTTGGGGCCTGCTCCGAGGGACGTGCTAGAATGTCTTGCAGCTGATGTGCTCTTTTCGATGAGGGACGACGCGAAGAAAGTGATGAGGAGTATTGGATGTCGTGGTGGTAGAGCCCATTCAAAGTTTCGGAGAAAACCTGCACTATGATAATCATATTTGACGTGTAGGGTGTTTCCTTCTTCCCCCCAACGGCTGACTTTCTACAGGTGCAGCTGCGGCGTTCTCCGAAGTGCTCGCTGCTGCTCCCCGCGAGTACAAGCTGTGCCAGGCCGCCCTCTCTGGACGGCAGGTGAACTTTCGCTCTAATTCAAAGCGGCGCTTCTGACGGGTTGGAAGGGGTTCGGAAGCTGCCGAGAGTTATGGATCTTAGCTCCGACCCGTTTCTTCCATCTTGTAAAACATCGTCAACGACTCTATTCAGGCTCCCAGGGTGCAGCTTCCTGCGAGAGGGCATGGATGGCACGCCCACAATAGCATCTGCGCCTCAACCACTTGCAGCGCACCCACCCGTGTAGGACAGTCTTCTCTTCGTGACAGGAAGGCTTGCTAGTTGGTGGAGTGGCGAAATTGGCCTCGTTATCCAGCTTCTGCCCGTCGCAGGGCCCCAAGCTGAAGGAGCAAGCGCGCGCTGAATCGGAAGTGTCGAAGAGTGTTGTTCTCTTCGGCGGTCTGAAGGGGGAGCCGAGCTCGAGCGAATCCTTCGAAGTCTGACGCGCCCCACAATCGTGTGAGGGTTTTGATACGTCCCGGTGAACTGAATAGCTGATTCAGTACGTAATGGCCGTCATGGAAGTGGTTCATACTATGCTGCGACACGTCACAAGCTGGTTCCTTGGGCACGCCACGAGGGGAACGCCTTCCGAACAACTGTGACACAGACGTCAAAGGCCGTTAGTGTGTGCACGACCGCGCAGGAAGCGAATCGGAACTTGGGTAAGGGCAACGGTCCGGATCAGCTGAACCAGTGGTGCTGGGGAAGGGGCATTCGTTGGCCTGGTGATTTCCCCTCTCTCTCTCTGCCACAGCCAGCCTCAGAGACAGCCTTTGCTCGAAGGAGAAGCTGGGGGTGGTGACAGCCACACTTTGTACTTCCCCTTGATTTGCGCGGTGAGCTCCTCGGTTCCAACATTTGGTTTCGGGTTCCCTTTATCATCCGTGCCGGCAATACGTTCAATGCGCGTGTAGGGTGCTGCCGGGGGGCGTGCCGCCAGAGCAGCTTGCTTCGTGACCTGCGTGCTGGTATGCGATGCTGCGTTCCCAGCAGTGATCCACGCCTATGGGCCATGCTGTCAACCATGCTGCTTCTCTTCCAGTGTGTGTATATGTGATATCGTGTGGCACCTACCTGGCGGGCACTGCCTCTTCGGGGGTGTACCGGATTAGTCTGGAGCTTGCTCTCCCTTCTGCCAGATGCCTCATGGCTGTTTCGCCTGGTGGGGGACTGGTGGTCATTGGCCCCGATGTGAGGTACTGGCACCTGGTTGTGAACGGGGACGGCCACGGGACGGATGTGGGTGCTGGGGTGGCTTTCGCTGTGGGCGTCCTTTCTGACGGGTGCTGCCTCTTGAGGAATAAGGCAGACTAGTCTGCTTTCTTTGTGAGGAGAGGCAGGGTGGGGTGAACGCCTCGCTCTGTGCCCTCCCGTGATCTCTGCGGGGAGCGCCTCGCTCTGTGCCCTCCCGTGATCTCTGCGGGGAGCGCCTCGCTCTGTGCCCTCCCGTGATCTCTGCGGGGAGCGCCTCGCTCTGTGCCCTCCCGTGATCTCTGCGGGGAGCGCCTCGCTCTGTGCCCTCCCGTGATCTCTGCGGGGAGCGCCTCGCTCTGTGCCCTCCCGTGATCTCTGCGGGAGCGCCTCGCTCTGTGCCCTCCCGT
The DNA here is from genome assembly GCA_001247695.2 of Cymbomonas tetramitiformis. NCBI lineage: Eukaryota > Viridiplantae > Chlorophyta > Pyramimonadophyceae > Pyramimonadales > Pyramimonadaceae > Cymbomonas > Cymbomonas tetramitiformis. The sequence continues at coordinate 1,266 of LGRX02009932.1, read as the reverse complement.
GATCTCTGCGGGGAGCGCCTCGCTCTGTGCCCTCCCGTGATCTCTGCGGGGAGCGCCTCGCTCTGTGCCCTCCCTTGGTCTCTGCGGGGAGCGCCTCGCTCTGTGCCCTCCCGTGATCTCTGCGGGGAGCGCCTCGCTCTGTGCCCTCCCGTGATCTCTGCGGGGAGCGCCTCGCTCTGTGCCCTCCCTTGATCTCTGCGGGGAGCGCCTCGCTCTGCGCCCTCCCGTGATCTCTGCGGGGAGCGCCTCGCTCTGTGCCCTCCCTTGGTCTCTGCGGAGAGCGCCTCGCGCTGTGCCCTCCCGTGATCTCTGCGGGGAGCGCCTCGCTCTGTGCCCTCCCGTGATCTCTGCGGGGAGCGCCTCGCGCTGTGCCCTCCCTTGATCTCTGCGGGGAGCGCCTCGCCTGTGCCCTCCCGTGATCTCTGCGGGGGAGCGCTCGCGTTCAGCCCTCCCTTGGTCTCGGTGGGAGCGCCTCGCCTGTGCCCCTCCCGTGGTCTCTGCGGGAGCGCCTCGCTCTGTGCCCCCTTGGTCTCGGGAGCGCCGCTCTGTGCCCTCCTGTGGTCTCTGCGGGGAGCGCCTGCTCTGTGCCCTCCCAGGATCTCTGCGGGGAGCGCCTGCTCTGTGCCCTCCCGTGATCTCTGCTGGGAGTTCTGTGCCTCCCGTGGTCTCTGCGGGAAGCGCCTCGCTCTGTGCCCTCCCTTGGTCTCTGCGGGGAGCGCCTCGCTCTGTGCCCTCCCTTGGTCTCTGCGGGGAGCGCCTCGCTCTGTGCCCTCCCGTGATCTCTGTGGGGAGCGCCTCGCTCTGTGCCCTCCCTTGGTCTCTGCGGGGAGCGCCTCGCTCTGTGCCCTCCCGTGATCTCTGCGGGGAGCGCCTCGCTCTGTGCCCTCCCGTGATCTCTGCGGGAGCGCCTCGCTCTGTGCCCTCCCGTGATCTCTGCGGGGAGCGCCTCGCTCTGTGCCCTCCCGTGATCTCTGCGGGGAGCGCCTCGCTCTGTGCCCTCCCGTGATCTCTGCGGGGAGCGCCTCGCTCTGTGCCCTCCCGTGATCTCTGCGGGGAGCGCCTCGCTCTGTGCCCTCCCGTGATCTCTGCGGGGAGCGCCTCGCTCTGTGCCCTCCCGTGATCTCTGCGGGAGCGCCTCGCTCTGTGCCCTCCCGTGATCTCTGCGGGGAGCGCCTCGCTCTGTGCCCTCCCTTGATCTCTGCGGGGAGCGCCTCGCTCTGTGCCCTCCCGTGATCTCTGCGGGGAGCGCCTCGCTCTGTGCCCTCC
>LGRX02009931.1:0-46464 GCA_001247695.2 Cymbomonas tetramitiformis | reverse complement strand
TGGGCCCATAACCTCATGAGGAAATATAAATTGTACCGCTAGACCAGAAGCCCGAAAAAGGTGAGCCAGGCCGGGAATCGATTCCCGGAGCTCTCGCATGCCGGGCGAGCGCTCTGCCGTTTGAGCTACTCAGGCTATTGATGGCGATGCTGGTGCGCGGTACAGAGTACTGAATCCCCACAGTGCCACGTAGGCGGCGAAGAGTAAAACACGAAGGATACAACTTTCCCCCAATCTGCCGTTGCGGTGCGCTCAAGGGGGCATCGCGCGGCTTTGTGCGGCGCGACTGTTGGGGGCGCGCGGCCTGTGCGGCGGCGCGATTGTATCCTCCATGATGCGGCCGGTGGGGGATTTTCCGTGCCATCACTTTGCAAAGCCTCCAAATAACACATGAAGGGCTCGGTTGTGTTGGGGGGTTCTGCGATCCCCCACCCCCACTTGCCCGAAATTCGCACCTTAAATCGGCGAAAATTGGGGAAGGCATTTCACCCCCAACCTGGCTCACGATGTGCCCAGTGTGAGTGTCCCCCCACCCCCGCCTCCCCCGCCCGAAACGCTCCCATCCCATCCGATAACGAAGTGACCGTTCGTGTTCGTTCCGTTTTTCTTGTCGGTTAGCGGCCTTAGCGCAGGGATTCCCCTCGCCTGCGCTGGCGTCCCGGATCCAACGAGAATGAGTGTCGAGCTGTCGACGGATTCTATATCGATCTCTACCGTTGAGTGACACCGGCACGTGACACAGCATACTTGTACAAAATTATGAACTGAAATCCTTCTGAAACGTGGAAAAAAACCTCCCTCGTTTTCCCATTTCCGCTTGTTTCTTGATCGGCATTATTCACAATAATACGCCAGTGCTCCGACTTGTTTCATAGAGAGTCCGCGACGATTACTTCGAGTTTCTAGCGTTTGTAGTATCGATGACTAAGCTTCGTGGGTGGGTATCGTCTAAAGCTAACCAAGTACCGGTATGGAGCCGTTCATCTCCGAAGACAGAATCCATGGATGATGACGAAGCTCCTGCGTGGGCAACACCTCGATATGCGAGACGAATCACACTGCAAGAGTAGGTCTTGCGCGTAATATTTCAGATTTCCCAGTACCTTCGCCAAATGACCAACCTCTTATACAGTTTGTATTGAAAGAAGTTGGAAAGGGCAGGTTATTGCCAGACTGGCCTTGAGATGGTTGGGGACGCTTAGTTTGCAAACAAACGCAACTTTTCTGATTTCGTTCATATTAAAACGGCAGGTATGAGCAGCAAAAAAGGGTATGCACCGAACAAGCAGTGCAGGTAAAAAGTTTCGTGCCGCGTCCGAACAAAATGCTTCTGTTTTGCAGAGGCAGACGGCTTAGAACAAGGACCTCTCATTTCTGTAGTACTGTACTGCGAACGTTATCCGCACGATTTTACTTGAATCTCTGTGGATTGATACCAGACGATGATGCAGACGTTAGCGCCAAGTTTTTACCTGATTCTCTAGTGATTGCTATCAGGCGCTGATGAAAGAACTAGATGACCTGAAGCACGAGCCGTCTGCTAAGAAGAAGCAGGTGCTTTGTAGCTTCGTCTTTTGCCGCCCACGTTTTTCGTATTCCTCAGGAAAGGAACTGCCAGAATGCTTCTCGAGTGGAACATGTATTGCCCTCAACATTCTCAGAGTTGTATGAGACCAGTTGCCGGATGTTGATATGCCTGATCGGCTGATGGTGTTTTCCAGGAAGGGAAACTCAGCCTGTTAGCAAGAATGAAGGCAGTGCTGTAAGTATCCCAATGCAGCGACCTCTTCGCCTTGTTCGAACAACTTTTTGGTAGTGTGAAACTTAATCAGTTCGTTTTCTTTGCTACAACGGAGGTGATGAACTTGTTTTCTTTCGTGCAACATCAAAGCGTCGTTGTCTTTCCAAGCAGTGAGCAGTGGAGTGCCAATCTGATACCCAGAAGGACTTTGCTCTTGCGGCCTTTGAATGCTTGATTCAACGCTTTCCGCTGGCGAGCCGTGCGGGTGTGCAGGATTGGGAACAAGAGGGACAAAGAAAATACAGCGCAGGCTGCAAAGCTTGATGAACTCCAAAGCACGGTCAGGGATCCCTCCTGTGCTGTATTGCCAGTGCGGTTGCTCCATACTGCAAGCCCGCTTTGACATAAGCACTCGGTATTGACAGAGCGGAAGTGTACGGGTAACTGCTGATGGACTCTGATTTCCAGAAGTCTCTGTCAAACGACTATTCTAGTTTAATCAGAGCTCCACGACTTTTTTCTCTCCAGGGAGACTCCCTCGAGACTTGTCAAGTAACAAGCCTCAAGGTGAATATATATGCCCGGCTGATGCAGGTCGCAAACTTGACGAAAGAGCTCGCAGCTTTGAAGGGGCATTTTGGTGAGCGGCACGCAGTGTTGAACTCCTCCCTCTGGCATTTAACGGTTCTGCTGGCACATTTGACGGACTGAATCCTTTCTCAAGAACGAAGTGTGGCACATACGAGCATATGGGATGCAGAATGCTCGCATAAATCATGCAGTGATGCTCGTTTTAATTATGACATTTTCGGAAACGTACCTGCTCAGGTGTGATAGCTTGATATGGTGGACAGGCGCGGCCAGCAGTGACCACACTAAGGGAATACCTTCGCCTTGTACATCGTCAGGAACTTCCGAATGTACTCCTGCTTTCTCCGCATATCACAGTCAGCAGGGCTGCTCGATCGGTCCCTCTCCGTCGCCGCGCTCCCCTTTCTCTCAGTACAGCCCAGCAGAAACCCCGTCCTCTTCCTCCTATAGCCAGCAGCAGGATCCCTTCAGGATTCACACGCTGCCCGCCAGCAACTGTATTGGTGCTGGGAACAGCCTCTCAGGGAGCTCCAGCTACGGTAGCGAAGAAAAAGGAACTGCTCCTCAGAGTGCAAATATTTTTGCTTCCCGCCCGACTTTCTCCACCGCACCATTTCAGCAACACCCGGCGGTGTCACAGCCTTTGTTTAGCGCACCGACGAGTGCATCACCGTCAGATCAGGTTCCCATCCTAGCTGCAACCCAGCCCGCTGAGGTGTTCACACCTGCAGTGACAGCTGCAACTCCCCCTCCCCTGGCCCCGGCCCCGGTTCCACCTCCGCCTCCACCTCCACCTCCACCTGCACCCTCGACCGTGCTCCCACCCCTGCCACCTCCGCCACCAGCTTTGAGTGCCCCCGACCAGATACCTTCTTCTGCGGAGGTATTTTCCCGTGCCGTGTTTGTTCTTGAAGCCCCGTGTGCTATATATTGACACTTTCTTGCACGAATCTTTCCATAATTCTCCTGTATCAAACCAATCTCCTTACCTATCAGTGTTCTGCAAGCACGTTTCCCCCCTCCTCATGCTTCGAACCTCACAGCTGGTCCGTGGTGCAATGCCAGTAGCTTGCAACACTCCGAAGGGTGCAAATGTTCATATAGCTTGCAGCAGAAAAACGCCAAAAGAGAGGAAACCTGGGTAAAGGTGTGAGAGCTCGGCCTTGTTCCTGGGTAAAGGTGTGAGAGCTCATCCTTGTTTTTGCTTTTCACGTAGGTTATGGGAGTCGCCAATGGTTCGGTTCAGAGTATTGACTTAATTGCGGAGATAAATACACAAGCAGCCTCAAGACTGCGCCGCAGTGGCGGTGTAAGGTGTGATTTTCGTCTTTTTAAGTAGTGTAACCCCGAGGAATGATGTCCTGCAATTATCGCACTAAGTATGTAACTGAGATCCAACGCTTGGTACTCATAGGTCTCCCGGTGGAACTCCGTTAAAGTCTTCGGACTCGATGGAGGGCACGTTTATGGATGAGGTGCTCAAGTTCAAGATTGCTCATGCCATGGACACCGGCGATGAAGATAGCCAGGGCAGGGGCTCACCTGGGAGTGGTAGTTTTTCAGATATGAGCCCCTGAAAAGATTAGCTGGCACAAGACGTTTAGACACTGGCAAGGAAGATAGTCAGGGCAGAGGCTCACTTGGGAGTAGTAGTTTTTCAGTTATGAGCCCCTGAAAAGATTAGCTGGCGCAAGACGATTAGATTTAAACGTGCACTTTTTTGACTTGGTGTAATTGAGTAGCTTTAGCTGCTAGAGGTAGTTGTCCCCAAATCGGCACCCTTTTAGAATATCGATATATATATCGTATGCTTTACCAAATCACAAGCCCGTTGATACTATATGCATCACATATGAGTCCTTGACAGCGCCCAAAAAATCGCATGCAAAAATATTAAGTTCCCGAAAAGATCTATACGGTTGAAAACACTCCTATATAAAGAGCCATGTCGCCAAATCGGCACCCAGACTACACATGTAACAACGAAACAAGGTATAATTCATGCATATATATTTCGTATTCTATGACGAATTGGGTTGTCCAATAGGCACCATTCAAAAGGCCGTGGAAAAACGGTCCAGAAAACTTATACATGTTACGAAAATATATCACTAGAACGGAAGTTAGCCTCCTTCAAACACATGGCATTTTCATGCTTTCACGAGGCGCGATTAGGCTGGGAAAACATTGAGAAAACATAATCGTCCATCGTGTAAAACAGTTTTTTTTTATCGAATCTGTCGGTCTGGCAACGGAATGAGACTATTCAAATGCAACGTGCGACGTATAAATATGTCGAAGTACAATACTACTGGGTATCGCTATAAAAAGGGGCTTGAGAGGAATATATAAAGTCATAAAGAATAGTGAAATATCACATATATATGGATATAATACTCGAAAATCCTCGAAAATCATGCCCCCCAAACCGAAAATTAACCATTGATACATTGCACTTTCCATAGTTAACAGACTCGGTGCCGATTTGGGGACAGTGCCGATTTGGGGACAACTACCTCTACATCAGCAGTGGTTGTGCTCTACACTTCAAACGATACTCCACCGACCTCTCTATAGCATACAGCATTCCACCCGATTTCCCCAGAGCGTTCCAGTGCAGATTATTACAGTTCTTGCATCATGGAACTCCTCGCCGCGCATGGCGATTTCAACGAGGAATTTGGCCGCGCGAGTCTCTTGCATTATGGGTGCAGACTCCTCGCAGAAATATTACGTAATACATCGAACGCGACCAATCGCGACGTCGAGTGGCTGACGATTGCTGATATATGCAATGAGGACGAGGACCAAACTACGAGACACCTCTAGAGCAGTTGTGTCCTCGTCCTCGTTACCAATTTTCTAATATAAATATAAAATCAGACATTCAGATGAGACGTTCGATTACAGAAGTTTTGATCGTACTGTCGAACCGCCAGAATGCATACTTTGTCATCGAGCATCTGAACAAGGACTTTTCAAGCATGATGCAAGAGGTAGATTTCGTCAGCCCTTTCAGAAATCTGGCGAGGAAACGCGAACCGTGAGTGTCCTCGCGCGACCAGCTTTGACACTGAAATCCTCGCGCGGTTCCAACGAGGAATTCCATGATGCAAGCACTGTATTGCATACTGTACTGTAACTTCATAAGATGCTAGCGTGTCTTCACTTTGTAGGGGTATGCACTACTGCAGCTCTGGGAACAATTCAACGGTTTTGGTCACATTTTGGAAATGCTGTATATTTGGTCGAGCGCCCGCAATCGACTGATATGAATAATTCATTTGAACTTATCGACTGGTATGAATACGTCTCTCGAATTAACCGACTGATGTGAATAAGTCTCTCGAATTATTCGACTGATAATGATGCCAGTTTTTTTTTAGTCGTTTTAACCAAGGGACGGTATCGAGAACTCGATATTTTGATATATCGAAATATCGGGAATTATCATATCGGTCGATAACTTTTTTAGAGTTATCACGGATATTAATCTCCCTCGATAACTTTTGAGAAGTTATCAATCTCGCTCGATAACATGTATGACTTTTGGATCTTGACATATTGATATCGCAAATTCGAGTCGATATCAATATCTGACAGCCGCAAGTTTGCGATATCAACCTTATCAAGCTTCAAGCAATATCTCGATATGTGCTTATGTTGACATGGCGAGGTTCGATCTGGGCGATCTGATCTGGGACGAATAATCGCACAAATAATCGTATTTTGAGATCGCTAGCCCCAAATTTCCGGTTTTCTTAATACCGAGTTTTTATTGTAGGCTAACGATGCGAGGTAGCAATACATGCAGATATAAAATTTATGCCATATGCTCTTGTGAACTGCAACAACGTCACGTGGTGGAAGTGTGATACTACACGATGGTACTTCTCTAGCACACTACGTGGGGTTTCTTGCGATGGTTCTCCTTATCACTCACATCTCAGTCATGTTGTCCCTCGTCCGAGTGAGTGTGAGGATGAAGAAGTGCATGTCCACTATCATCATTTTGTTGAATAGCCTTGATTAAGAGTGTTTGTGTGTGTTGCCGAAGAAGTTCCACATGATCGATGTTTGAGGCCTGCTTGATGCCGCACAGAAAGACACACTGAACGGCATGAGATCGGCCAACAAAAGCCAGCCCACCATCATCCCAGTGGATGTGAAAAGCAAATCAAGAGCAGGGCGGGGCCGTGACAAGATACCACAAACGCATACATATTCCCAACCCAAATGCAAAGCAGCATGGAAAGATGATACGATGTGACCGATCGTCGCCAAACAATTGTTGGTCTCTGGGTTACGGAGTAAGCGGACCCTGCTGGCATGCCCCCCAGTGGCTCCCGGTCGATGGATGGGACCTGTTGGTCCATGGTTATGTCATGAATGCAGTCACACCACACAGCATGGACACCCCATGTCAAAAAAAGGAAACATGCGGGCACCTAAGTGCTCCCCACAAAATTCAAGGGAAAACACAGAAGGTGTACTTCACCACCTTCTGCCTCTCCTGGCAGCACGACAGACGAATCTACCGAGCTCTCCAAGAGGCAGTGCCCGCCAGAATGGCACCACAAGGATGCCATAAGGCCCGCCGACGAAAGCCAGCCCACCATTATCCCCGAGTGGAGAGAAGCATTCAAGAACAGGGTGGGGCTGTGCCAAGATACCCCCAACACACTGAACGGCATGAGATCGGCCAACAAAAGCCAGCCCACCATCATCCCAGTGGATGTAAAAAGCAAATCAAGAGCAGGGCGGGGCCGTGATAAGATACCACAAACTCATACATATTCCCAACCCCAATGCAAAGCAGCATGGAAAGATGAAGCGATGTGACCGATCATCGCCAAAAAACGGCTGGTCTCTGGGTTACGGAGTGAGCGGACCCTGCTGGCATGCCCCCCAGTGGCTCCCGGTCGATGGATGGGACCTGTTGGTCCATGGTTATGTCATGAATGCAGTCACACCACACAGCATGGACACCCCATGTCAAAAAATTAAAACATGCGGGCACCTAAGTGCTCCCCACAAAATTCAAGGGAAAACACAAAGGGTGTGCATCACCACCTTCTGCCTCTCCTCGCGGCAAAGGCAGACGAATACCACCGACACACACACTGAACGGCATGAGATCGGCCAACAAAAGCCAGCCCACCATCATCCCAGTGGATGTGAAAAGCAAATCAAGAGCAGGGCGGGGCCGTGACAAGATACCACAAACGCATACATATTCCCAACCCAAATGCAAAGCAGCATGGAAAGATGATACGATGTGACCGATCGTCGCCAAACAACTGTTGGTCTCTGGGTTACGGAGTAAGCGGACCCTGCTGGCATGCCCCCCAGTGGCTCCCGGTCGATGGATGGGACCTGTTGGTCCATGGCTATGTCATGAATGCAGTCACACCACACAGCATGGACACCCCATGTCAAAAAATTAAAACATGCGGGCACCTAAGTGCTCCCCACAAAATTCAAGGGAAAACACAGAGGGTGTGCATCACCACCTTCTGCCTCTCCTCGCGGCAAAGGCAGACGAATACCACCGACACACACACTGAACGGCATGAGATCGGCCAACAAAAGCCAGCCCATCATCATCCCAGTGGATGTGAAAAGCAAATCAAGAGCAGGGCGGGGCCGTGACAAGATACCACAAACGCATACATATTCCCAACCCAAATGCAAAGCAGCATGGAAAGATGATACGATGTGACCGATCGTCGCCAAACAACTGTTGGTCTCTGGGTTACGGAGTAAGCGGACCCTGCTGGCATGCCCCCCAGTGGCTCCCGGTCGATGGATGGGACCTGTTGGTCCATGGCTATGTCATGAATGCAGTCACACCACACAGCATGGACACCCCATGTCAAAAAAAGGAAACATGCGGGCACCTAAGTGCTCCCCACAAAATTCAAGGGAAAACACAGAAGGTGTACATCACCACCTTCTGCCTCTCCTCGCAGCACGACAGACGAATCTACCGAGCTCTCCAAGAGGCAGTGCCCGCCAGAATGGCACCACAGGGATAACCGCCTCCCAAAACCCACTTCCACCCGGCGGCCGTCCCCGTTCACAGCACACACACTGAACGGCATGAGATCGGCCAACAAAAGCCAGCCCACCATCATCCCAGTGGATGTGAAAAGCAAATCAAGAGCAGGGCGGGGCCGTGACAAGATACCACAAACGCATACATATTCCCAACCCAAATGCAAAGCAGCATGGAAAGATGATACGATGTGACCGATCGTCGCCAAACAACTGTTGGTCTCTGGGTTAGGATAAGCATCGACACACACTGAACGGCATGAGATCGGCCAACAAAAGCCAGCCCATCATCATCCCAGTGGATGTGAAAAGCAAATCAAGAGCAGGGCGGGGCCGTGACAAGATACCACAAACTCATACATATTCCCAACCCAGATGCAAGGCAGCATGGAAGGATGATACGATGTGACCGATCATTGCCCAACAAGTGTTGGTCTCTGGGTAGTCTCCGACACACACACACTGAACGGCATGAGATCGGCCAACAAAAGCCAGCCCATCATCATCCCAGTGGATGTGAAAAGCAAATCAAGAGCAGGGCGGGGCCGTGACAAGATACCACAAACTCATACATATTCCCAACCCAGATGCAAGGCAGCATGGAAGGATGATACGATGTGACCGATCATCGCCCAACAATTGTTGGTCTCTGGGTAACGGAGTAAGCGGACCCTGCTGGCATGCCCCCCAGTGGCTCCCGGTCGATGGATGGGACCTGTTGGTCCATGGTTATGTCATGAATGCAGTCACACCACACAGCATGGACACCCCATGTCAAAAAAGGAAACATGCGGGCACCTAAGTGCTCCCCACAAAATTCAAGGGAGAACACAGAAGTTGTACATCACCACCTTCTGCCTCTCCTCGCAGCACGACAGACGAATCTACCGAGCTCTCCAAGAGGCAGTGCCCGCCAGAATGGGCACACACACACACACACCACTAAACCAATGCAAAGCAGCATGGATGGATGGATGGATGGAAGGATGTATGTAGCAATCACTGCCAAACAAGCGAGACTGCGCAACTTCACGCAACTCAATGCGTGCTGATTCCCGGGTATCGGAATAAGTGAATCCTGATGGCATGCCCCCCGGTGGCGCTTCACAGGCCATGAATGGATGGAACCCATTGGTCTATGAATGCAAAGCAATGGTCTGACAGTAGATGATGCACGAACGACATAGACACACACACAAACACAATTGATCCCAACTAGGCCCAACGAGGAACGGTGCAGTACAACAACTGCAGTCCAAGTGCAGAGCAATAATCACTCAAGACCACAGCTCACTCATAGGATGCCCAGCACAAGGGCTTCAGTCCCATACAGTTGTTGTTGGGGAGAGGGGACTGCAAATGCAGATTGGTGGCGGGCGCGCAAGGTTAGAAGGAAGTCTCAATTCAGTATATCATTCTCAGGCCCTTGGGACAATTCTTTGGAGCACCGGACATGTGGTGGGTGGACAAGCTCTCGTGCGACCAGGCTTTGTTGGGGCAGACAGGGAGCAGGGCGGTGGTTCTGAGCCGAGGCTTGATGGTGAGGAGATGGCTCGGGCAGCTCGGGGGGTAGAGATAGAATGGTTTCAGAGGCAGAGCACTGCGCAATCGCAGAGGCACCCAGGTGGCCCAGTGAGGCTTAGGGGGTCCCGTTCTTCACGAGTGAGCTCCGGAAAATCCGGACGAGTGTCCCGAAGTGTGTGCTCATTCCTTTGATCCCCGGTGTGGGTACATCGTGCGGCTGATCTTCTGTGGCTACAGTACCAGTGACAAAGGAATCGGTCCAAGGATAAGCCACCGACATGCGCACACTGACTAGATCGCCACTGTACTCGGTGCCCCAATATCAATTTGCTCGCCTGCTTGCATGCTGAGAGAACTACGATGCCCTCCTGGGTGGCGTCGTGCTTGCGGCAAGGGCGCTTCGTGCCGGAACTTCATCATGCACCCACTTCCGGACAACCTTGCATGTCGTCTCCACGAGCGTGCAGTGGACCTGGATATCCGTCGACCACGATTTGCTAAAATCTTATGGCAGGAGGGGCTGGAAATGGAAGCTGATCCCTACCTTGGCATTTGCATCCCTCGTCTCTGCCGGACTCGCTTCCGTGGCGTCTGCTTCCCCCTCATGCCACCCGCACAATGGTGGATACCCCGCAATGGAGAAGAGGGCCATCGGATGGGGAGCTTGACGGCAGAACACACATTGTGCACATAGGTAGTTACAAGGTAGGGCGGAAGTAAAAGTGCCAATGATCTTTGCTGGGAGGACAGGCGAGCTCGGCCACAGTTTCTCGTCAGACCTGAAAAGCAGAGACAGAGAAGCTCTTTACCCCCACAGCCCATCGTGCGCGAGGGGAAGCCCGCGGGGGGGAGCACGAGGACGCGGGGACGCACTCGAGTCGGCGGCACAGAGGTCACCGCCCACAAGCTGGTCAAACGCGAGGCGCTCCACCGTGCCTTCCGTCAGGAAGTGGTGCACCACGGTCTCTCGCAGCTGCCCCACCCGGTGCACCCGTCCGTAGCACTGCTTTCGCGCCTCCGGATTGAAGAGCGGGTCCAGCAGGAAGATGTGCTGTGCGGCGGTCAGGGTGAGGCCCTGGGTGTCCCGCACGCCGTTCAGGCAGAAAACCTGCACCTCCGGGTCGCTTTGGAACTTACTCTGTGCGTTCCAAGCCGTTCCAAACGAGCTCGACTCGAGCGCTGCCTGCCAACCACAAACCCACGTCCACCACTGCCAATTAGCCCCCCGCCCCGCCCCGTCCCCCCGCAGGTGGGTCTAAGGGCATGCTTGCGGCATTTGCGGCACTTTCGAGGTTTGGTTACAATACAGGCTGCATTCCAGCTTTGTTCTGCAGTCGCGGGGGGAAACTGACCGATTACTGCCTCGCTACAGCGCTACTTGATTTGGAGGCGAGTTGGAACGAGACCCACACAGCCTGCAGTCTCACATGCTTGTCTGTCGTAGTGGTTGACAGATGCGTCCCGCCCACTGATGGCCTACTTCCAGCTCCCTTGGCAACATTGTGGAGGGTCTGAGGGCAGGACGAGATTCACACTACTGTATCCATCAACATCAATGCATCAGTTGTGCACGAGCTGCCTGGTGTATCCTTTCACCGTTGTGCAAGCGATGGAGCTAGGCACCGGATCCAGGCGATGCAGGGAGCAGCGCGCAGTGTGACGCAGGGAGCTATGTGGAGGGCAATGGGGAGGATGATGATGTGGAGGGTAATGCGGAGGATGCTGATGGGGGGCAATGAGGATGATGATGCGGGGGCAATGCGGAGGGTGGTGATGCGGAGGATGATGCGGGGGGCAATGGGGAGGGTAGTGTGTGGGGTAATGCATGGGACACCTTCCATGCACAAGTAGCTGGAATCTGTTGCAGAAGTAATGAACGTAATGAACCGTGACCGTCTACCCGTTCAACATCCCCATTGTCTTGGGGGTGTTGACAGTGATCACGACTGCTGCGAAGACAGGCGCTCAATCCACACCAGGGGTGCGCACAGAACTCCGCAGAGCGCAAGCAAATCGATCCGGAACCTCTGAAAATGAGAGCGCAGGAAGACGCTTTCGTTCGCAGCAAGAATGTATCACACATCGTATTGAACAAGAAACACATAATCTTTTCTGGACAAAGGTAAAAATCGACCGTGCCGGTCGACATGTCCAGCACCCCCTAAAAATAGACCGTGCCGGTCGACATGTCCAGCACCCCCTAAAAATAGACCGTACCGGTCGGCATGTCCAGCACCCCCTCAAACGGAATGCTTCCCGCGATCAGATCAGCCAAGCCGGAGGTGTGAGCTGCACCTCGAGGGGGCAGCTACCAAGACGACATAACGAAGGGTGAATAAGAAGTCTGCGGGAATAGCGTGCCCCACATTTAGAGGGGGGCTGCCATCGTAGCTTGAATGGTAACGCTGATGCACATTTGCGGTACTATATACGAATATATATGAATATTACATATATGCGGATATTTCATTTGCGCCAATATGCGCCATTGCGCGGCCTCGGTAAACGCGTGGCGACTCCGAGCTTGGCTGAGGTGGACAGACTGCTGTGTGGTGGGAGACGAGAGGTACGAGAGCCGAGGCAGTGCACCCGAGGTTAGGGTTGTAGCGCAGTAGCTCCGCCCGGATCTCCTTTGCCGGGGAGGAACTCTGTAGAAGCCCTCAAGTGAGGAGCTCGGATTTGGCATCTAACTGTATCACAACTAGGTTTCATTCAAGGTGGAGCTATTAAAGAAGCGCGGTGCGGAGGGCGATGCAGCTGTATTGCCGTCCCCGATACGGCCTTAGTGGGGCATCGCTGGGAAAAACAATAAAGGCAGCTTTACTGTCGGAACATAGGCACGAATGCATGCACATCACTCATGACATTGCGGATTGCGTGCGGGCACTGCACTTTCTCTCGTGGAGGGCGACCATCATTATGGCGAGGGTGTCCGGGGAGCTCGACACGATGATCTGTGCGCCCGCCACCCCGCTGGCGCTCAAAAGACGCCGCCCAAAGACTTGCAGCTCTTGGCGTCCTCCTGGGGGGGTGGGCTCTGCAAAACTTTCAGCGCCAAGGCAGGGCAATTGTGAAAGCAAGCTGGCCCCTCGGATGTGCAGTCTTCAGAACGGGTCATCGGTCACTCCGCCCTCCTGCTCCAGCCAATAGGAGGACAGCGCCATTTCCAGTCCCAATGAGGACGCAGTGCAAACGAACCAGGGGCGAAGCTTATTGTGGCAGGAGCCGGTTGTGGGTGATGATCGCACGGGTACGGCGAGAGAATGGTAGCCGCTAGGTGGTTTGCTCGCTGGCAAAACGCGAAGTGCACTGCCCATGCGCTGCTGAGCGCGTTGGAAGTGTTTACATGCCCCTGCTCCAAAGATATATGGCAAAATTTCCATTTCCGACTTGAATGTGGCCGCTCAAGAGCCGTGGCATTTGGCGGATGGCGGCGCACCGGCAGGTAGGGGTGCTGGATGGCGGCGCACCGGCAGGCAGGGGTGCTGGATGGCGGCGGGCGACATGCACAGCGGACATGCGTCAAAGCTGTGATTGGAACATGCCGCACCACTTTTGCCGGCGCCAGTCGGTCCAGCTCACTGAGCACCAAGGTGATCTTGGAGCCGTAATCGTTGGCTGCCGTGGGGACCGGGACAGCCTCAAATCTTTCCAGCCATCTCCGCGCGTTTTCACGCCCTTCAGTGAGATCTGTGCCGTTCTCACCACGCGCCGCCCTTGCCCAATCAACGAGCCACATCCGGCATGCAGGCGCGTACCACGAGCCCTATGCGGCCTCCTTGACGGCCGAGGTGAGCGATTTGTGTCTCGCATGCGCCTTGCTTGTGTCATCCCAGCCGCAAATAGAAACACAAACTCGCGCTACTTTACACGCTACACACGTGCAGCCAGCTGAGAAAGCACCGCTGGCAAAGCACGGTGGGAGATCGCATGACGGTGGGAGATCCCATGACAACGGTCTCGTCAGACCGCTGATGAGGGGTTCCAAAAGCGAAGACCACCTGTATCCGGCGTGCGATGCATTGAAAACACTGAGAGGCACCGCAAGCTCTCCTCGTTGCGAGGCTGAGAATGTGTGAAGCTCGGGAGGTCTCCTAACTGGGCCCTCGGATCCATCGAGGTGATCCTCTCAAGCGGTCCACGTCATTCCCATAACACGCGTGACATAAGAGGCTCCACGTCATTCCCATAACACACGTGACACAAGAGGGTCCACATCATTCCCATAACACACATGGCATAAGAGGCTCACGTCATTCCCATAACACACGTGGCATAAGAGGGTCCACGTCATTCCCATAACACACATGGCATAAGAGGGTCCACGTCATTCCCACAACACACGTGGCATAAGAGGGTCCACGTCATTCCATAACCACGTGGCATAAGAGGCTCCACGCCATTTCCATAACACATGGCATAAGAGGGTCCACGTCATTCCCATAACACACGTGGCACAAGAGGCTCCACGTCATTCCCATAACACACGTGGCATAAGAGGCTCCACGTCATTCCCATAACACACGTGGCATAAGAGGCTCACGCCATTTCCATAACATGGCATAAGAGGTCCACGTCATTCCCATAACACGCGTGACATAAGAGGGTCCACGTCATTCCCATAACACACGTGACATATGAGGGTCCACGTCATCCCTGTGACACATGTGACATAAGAGGGTCCAAGTGTGTGGCATCATATACCCAAACGTCTGTGTATCATGTTTATAACACCGAATACATCCCTCAATCACGTCAGAACACTCAAAAGATTGACCACCAAAGAAGACCACCACACAGCGAGACCATACCTGTAAGGAAGCCTGCGAGCCTGCTTGGCGGCCCTCGCACCTTCGCCATCTTGCACAAGAGCTCTCTCTTGCGCCTGGGAGCGCCACCGCCCAATATCGCTGCCATCAGTTCTGGTGCCATCATTGTAGTGCTAGCGTGCGTGCACTCGTACAAAGGAGCGGTCTCTGCTCTCCGGCGCTCTCAAGCACACCTGAAGAAGGAGTTCTTGCTCTCTGTGTTGAGCATCCGCCACTCGTCGCGCATCGTGCGCATGTCGCTGGCTTGGCGGTCGAGCAGCTGGTCAAACTGCGCCCCCCGAGTTTGCAGCTGCTCGTGCAGCTCATAGTCGAATTCTATGTTGAGATAGCCCCGGTACTTCTCAATCTTTCTCTTTGCTGCGGGTGAATCCTGCAGCAGGCACCACGTGGCGCATTAAGGTAGAATCTGACATCCTAGGGTAGGGCCCGTCTCGTGTTCGGAGGCGCCACTCAGCGGGCCGAGGCGAGGGGAGTGCTTCTCGCGTGAAGGGATTATACGCGGATTCTGGTACAATATTGCGAGCCCAATGAGAACCACGTGCGCATGTCGGAATCATGGCAGAGTTCACACAACGCCAGTGACAGGTGTCAGCTGTAGCACCCAGCAGAGGCGAAGGGGAATGGCATATGCGCCGCCTGCCAGTGGGCACACCAGCTCACGGTGCAGCCGTTCCGCGTTGGACACGTCATCGTCATTAATCAGGCCACTGATCAGCTTGACCACCAGGCGCCGAGCCTCGTACATTCCCGCGAAGTGCTCGGAGTATCGATCAGCAAGCTCCAGCGCCACGTGTCCCCTCCAGAAGTGCGTGTCGTAATTTGACGTCACCATCGGGTCGAAAGTGTGCATCATACTCTGCAGGGGTACGGAGGGGGGGTAGGGGGGTTCGGCTTTCACAATGCCGGCGCTGGAAAGTGCACATAGAAGGCATGCAAAGGCGGGTTGCTGCCCTCGAGCTCCCTCATCGATCCTCACTACCAGAATCTCCTCAGGGTACCCCCCTCTCAGCATACCCCCCTGTCCCTCTTGCAATCTGTGAATTCTGCTGAGCACAACGGTGCATAGGCTGACTGCCCGAGACCTTGACAACTCAACATGTAAAACTGAATCTGAACAACACCCTTCAACCTTCGGTCGAGGAAAGGCATTCTGCCAAGAAGCAGAACCGAGCCGCACACTGCACCGCGCCAATGCAAGAGTCAGGTTTCGGTTTCGCAGCGCTACAAAATCAGTCCAAAGTTCTCCCCTATCCGCCCAACACGCGCGGACCGGCGGTCACATGGCCGTTGAAAACCCCGTGGTAGCATTGTTGTGCTTTAAGTGGCAGGCTATGACTCCGAGCCCAGCAGTGTTGCCGCCTTGCAAGTGGCAGGCTATGACGCCGAGCCCAGCAGTGTTGTCGCCTTGCAAGTGGCAGGCTATGACTCCGAGCCTGCAGTGCTGCTTCGGCCGTGCAAGTGGCAGGCTGGCGGACGCCGAGCCCAGCAGTGCCGCCGCTTTCTTTGCAAGTGGTAGGGTTATGACGCCACAAACAGCAGTGTGGCCGGCTTGGTAAGTGGCAGGTTATGACGCTGAGCCCAGCAGTGTCGCCGCCTTTGCAAAGTGGCAGGCTATGACGCCAGCCCAGTGCCGCCGCCTGCAAGTGGCAGGCTGGTGACGCCGAGCCCAGCAGTGTTGCCGCTCTTGCAAGTGGCAGGCTATGACGCGAGCTGAGCAATGTCGTTCCCGCCGCCTGCAAGTGGCAGGCTATGACGCCGAGCCCAGCAGTGTCAGGCCACAAGGTAAGTGGCAGGCGCACGCCGAGCCCAGCAGTGTTGCCGCTTTGCAAGTGCGTGCCAAGTGGCGCCGAGCCCAGCAGTGTTCCCGCTCTTTGTGGCAGGCTATGACGCCGAGCCCAGCAGTGTTGCCCGGCCACCTTGCAAGTGGCAGGCTATGACGCCGAGCCCAGCAGGTGTTGCCCGCCACCTGCAAGTGGCAGGCTATGACGCCGAGCCCAGCAGTAAGCAGCTCCGCCACCTTGCAAGTGGCAGGCTATGACGCTGAGCCCAGCAGTGTTGCCGCCCTTTGCAAGTGGCAGGCTATGACGCCGGTTTCAGCAGTGTTGCCGCCTTGCAAGTGGCAGGCTATGACGCCGAGCCCAGCAGTGTTCCCGCCTTTGCAAGTGGCAGGTTATGACGCTCGAGCTCCAGCAGTGTTGCCGCTGCGTGGCAGGCCATGGACGCCGAGCCCAGCAGTGCCGCCGCCTTTGCAAGTGGTAGGCTATACGCCGAGCCTTAGCAGTGTTGCCGCTTGCAAGTGGCAGGTTGAGGACGCCGAGCCCAGCAGTGTTCCCCCGCTTGCAAGTGGCAGGCTATGACGCTGAGCCCAGCAGTGTTGCTGGGCCTGCAAGTGGCAGGCGACGCCGAGCCCAGCAGTGTCGCCGCCTTGCAAGTGGCAGGCTATGACGCCGAGCCCAGCAGTGTCGCCGCCGTGCAAGTGGCAGGCTATGACTCCGAGCCCAGCAGTGCCGCCGCCTTGCAAGTGGCAGGCTATGACTCCGAGCCCAGCAGTGTTGCCGCCTTGCAAATGCGGGTGCTGTGAATGAGCATATTCTTTTAGGGAACGATGCTTGGCACGGGCAGTGCACTGGATGGAGGTGGACACTTGTATATCGCCACCGAAGTGCCTCAACGCTCGGCTGAAGAGCGCACCACTGAGGTGCCTTGGAAGTCGTAGTTGAATTGTGTCTTCTGCTCGCCGAACTTGCGTTTCTCGAACTCTTCAGTCTCACGCCTCAGGGTCTCGCGTCTCACTTCCCCATCAGTCAGAAGCCAAGTGCAATGACGGCGCCGCAGCACTCGACACATCAAGGAGCGTGCAAAGTTCAGCTCGAGCTCCATAGCATCGCGCAGCTCATTATACTGTACGCTAGTCTTCGAGTGTGGCTCCACCTCCCCAGCCTCCTCGAGCAGCTGCGCGGAGGGTACCAAGGTGGTGCTGTGGGCCGCGTTCTCCAACCGCCGCCATGTCTCATCGAGGTCTCCATCCCAGGATAGAGTGCGCCTAGCTGCACAGCGACCCTCCGCAAAGATGTCATATGGGGTACGGGCACACCCATCACGCCATGTCATATGGGATACGGGCACACCCATCATGCCGCAAAGATGTCATATGGGGTACGGGCACACCTATCACGCCATGTCATATGGGGTACGGGCACATCCATCACGCCATGTCATATGGGGTACGGGCACACCCATGATGCCATGGTGTATCTGTGATCTCCAGATGGAAGTGAGGCAAAACTTTGGTGGTACAATAATCGGCAACAGGTTCGGAAAGCCATGCCTCCAGTGGCCAATATTGGATGGCCATGATGGATGGAAGCGTAAGTTACTATTGCATCATGATGAAAATCCAACGGCGTTAGCAAAATACTCTAAGCAAGTGTGGACTTGGCGCCCCTCTCCACGCCTCAATTCTACATACAAGCGCAACAGAGCATTTTAGACGATCCAAGGAATCAAAGCTTGGTGTCGTAACAGTTGTGCCCTGCCACATAACATGTGCTTGATCCAACGGCCGGGATCCCTCTCAATCTCTGGAGTGGCGGCAAATATACGCGCACTGCCCACGTGACTAGGCCACTGCTCGATGCGGCGTGTCACACCGAGGATGCGCGCAGGCGCCCACCGGTGCGGCGGGCATGAGCGAGAGTCAAACGACGGAACGCTGCCGCCTAAATTGTGCACACTAGTACCCGCCGCATTTGAACCGTTGCGCCACATTTCTCAGTTCTCATAAAATGCCCATGCCCGAAATGCCACGCGATGCCGCTGTGACGACCATGGATCTATACAGAGAATGCCGTGCAATGGACATATGCGACGCCACAGTGACCACCGTGGATCTATACAGAGAATGCCGTGCAATGGATATCCTCTCGTATGCGACGACACAGTGACCACCGTGGATCTATACAGAGAATGCCGTGCAATGGACATATGCGACGACACAGTGACGACCGTGGATCTATACAGAGAATGCCGTGCAATAGATATATGCGACGACACAGTGACCACCGTGGATCTATACAGAGAATGCCGTGCAATGGATATATGCGACACCACAGTGACGACCGTGGATCTATACAGAGAACGCCGTGCAATGGATATATGCGACACCGCAGTGACCACCGTGGATCTATACAGAGAACGCCGTGCAATGGACATATGCGATGATGATGTACACAACCAACGTCGCCTTTACTCCGTATATATTCAAGTTCCTCCTATAGCGTTTATTGAGGCGTGTGGTACATTGCACTCACCTATTAGGAGCACCCGGAGGGAAGGGGGGATAAGAAGTGGGGAAGGGTAAAGAGGGCATTACAGGGCTCAGCTGAGTCTGCTAGGGAGCCGGCGATGTCCGCAAGCTCCCGGTGGGTCCAGAAGTACTGCTCCAAGCTGAGGTTATACCGCAGCGCCGCAATGCAAAGCTTGTGCAGCTCGCGCAAGGGCCGCACCGTGGCGCTCCGGCCCTCCAGAAACTTCGTTGGGGTCGGTTTCTTGTGCGGGAGGATCGCGCTAAAGAACATGTCAAACTCCCATCCCGTGCCGGACTTCACATCCATCAGATAGTCCGCGCTGGCGCCGTTATCTCGGTTCAAACTGGTCTGCAGGTGGATGCACGAACCCCGCAAGCGGCCCAAGAGAGTCTCTTGCAGCTTCTCATAGCGCCTGCGCCGCACGCCCCTCCGCGTTTTCAGGCTCAGTTCTTCAGCTCGTCGGTAGTGCTAAGAGAGTGCTAAGAGACGTCAAAACAGTTGGTGATGAGAAATCGAAAGGGAAAACATCGAAATGGAAGGGCAGTGCCCCCCTCTCCCCCCCTCCGGCATGCAGAGTCTCGGACAGGAAATATGACGACTTACTTTGGAAGTCCTGGGCGCTTGCTTTGGCACCCCTCCCAAGAGGGCTTAGAGGCGGCATCCTATTTCGAAGGCCAGAGACACGCATTCATTGAAGAAAGAAACGATAGCAGATGATTGGTCAATGGCCCCACGGACATCACATTTGTTATCGGACAATTCATAGAGCAGCGATCAGACCGTTGGCGAGCTGATTCAGGAGCTCATTTGGCGAGAGTGACTCGCGGCGCAGCACTGCGGACCCGGAAGCAACATCAGATATTTGCTTTGCGCGATGTCCAGTCAATCTATTTTCCGGGTGTCTTGGGATTCAACAATTCGCATGACCTCCCTCTCCCGCGCCTCTGCCCACCACCAAAGCGTGGCGACATCACTGTGGCCAAGATAATTTGCAGCTACCCCGAGGGTACAATTTGCTGCAGCTGGCATATCCGAAACATCACTGGACTTCACCATTTATACCCTTTCACCGCCAACGCTCCACCTCTCCGCAGGTGTGATTACAAGCGCCGTTGATCAGACTCGCGGCCGTTGATCTCCGCAGGTGTGATTACAAGCACCGTTGATCAGACTCACGGCCGTTGATCTCCGCAGGTGTGATCACAAGCGCCGTTGATCAGACTCACGGCCAAAGGGTCCCAGCCAATGCAACCATCCAAATTGCACTCCTGCCTCGCCCTTGTGGCCGGGCGCGAGCACCTTATGTCCTCGGGTGTAGGCCCTGCAGGAGGCGCATTGGCCTCCAAATCCTCTTTGATATGGCATATGACGCGGGCATAGTACATCTTCTCCATCTCCGACAAGTGGACACTCTTCACAACGGATGTCTGCGTCGGGATTTCGTGTTCCACCATCGTCTGGCACCGCCGCTCCGCAGCAAACACCTAGGATGTCAGGCCGCGAGAGCGCCTCTCATGTCAAACCCTAACAATGCCTCCCATGCCAAAGCTCGCCTCCTGTATGAAACCCTGATCTGACTGTAAAGATCAGTCCTTTACTCCACTCGCGACCTTTTTGCCGTCGTGGAGATATGAGTGATGAACGCAAAAGATCTCTTGCTCTTACACGCTTGACCGCCTGAGGCGCGCCAGCTAAAGCCACCCCACCTCCGTTGCAACGGATAGGACAATCATGTGGGAACTGGACGGGGCTCTGTCAAATACACACACTGAATGGCACGAGACCCGTGGAAATCCCAGTGGAAATGAGAAGCACTCAGGGCGAGGCCGTGGTGGCCTTACACAGGGGTCGTTTGCCTCTAAACAGTGCAGTCGTAGAGGGGCTCAGATGGCTCAGTGAGGCTTAGGGGTTCCCGTTCTTCACTAACGAGCTCCGAAGAACCCGCCGTGAAGTGCGTGCTGCATCATTTGATCCGCGGTGAGGGTACATAGTACAACCGATCTTCTATGGTTATGTAATGCCAAAGGAACCGGTCCAAGGATAAGCCACACACACTGAATGGCATGAGATCAGCCGACAAAAGCCAGTCCACCATCATCCCAGTGGATGCGAGAAGCAAATCAGGAGCAGGGCGGGGCCGTGACAAGATACCACCAACTCATATTCCCAACCCAGATGCAAAGCAGCATAGAAAAATGAAAAGATGTGACCGATCATCGCCCAACATTTGTTGGTCTCTGGGTTACGGAGTGAGCGGACCCTGCTGGCATGCCCCCCAGCGGCGCACGGTCGATGGATGGGACCCATTAGTCCATGGTTATACCATGAATGCAGTCACACCACACGGCATGGACACCCCATGTCAAAAAATGAAAACATGCGGGCACCTAAGTGCTCCCCACCAAAAACCAAGGGAAAGCACAGAACGTGGACTTCACCACCCTCTGCCTCTCCTTGCATCAAAGGCAGACGAATCCACCGAGCTCTCCAAGCGGCAGTGCCCACCAGAATGGCACCACAGGGTCACATGTGGCGCGTCAACACCTGGCGGAGGAAGCGTGTTCTGGTGGCATGCCCCCTGGCGGCACACTAAATGTGCACAGCAAGCTTTGCCAACATGAATAATGGCGGGACGCCGAAACCAAATATGGGCATCGAGGTGCTCCCTGCACAGATCAAGGGAAGACACGGAGGTGTGGCTGTCACCACCCCGCATGCCTCTCCATGAGGCGCAGATAGCCAAGTCTGCCTTGTTCCCAAAGAGGAAGCACCCGCCAGCAAGGTACCACAGGGACCACCAACATCCATCACCCACCTCCCCCATGTGGTCCTCCCCGTTCACAACAAGTTCCCAGCACCCCACACTCGGATCCATGAACACAAGCCCGCCAGCAGGGGTTCGATCCGTGCAAAATCAAATCATACATGCCGTCCAGGCCCGGGAAGGGGGGCGGTCACCTTAGTTCGGCGCAGCATGACACGCTGCAAGACCGCGGACATGACAGGCTCGGCCCAATCCGGCACCTCGTGATCCCCGGAGGTTCCTCTCCTTAGGGCTTCCACAGCCTCGGTCCAGAGCTTGTGCGCCTGAAATTCGCTCTCGCTGGGCGACTTCTTGCCCTCAAGGAACGCCAACATACCCCCCATGGAAGTGAAATCCTTATCAATCGGGGTGCCGGTTAGGCACCACCGATTCCGCCCTGGAATTTCCTGCATGAGTTGCGACTTCGTCCAACACTCATGCCCCACCCCCGCCGTTGCCTCGTCCACCACGACGCGCCACCACAGCGTGTGGAGCAACGGGGTTTGATACGGGGTGCCCGACTGTTTCCTCGTCGCGTGCTCCACCACCTTCTTCTTGAACTTCCCCTCCCTGGTCAGTGTCTCCAAGGACGCGAGAACTAAGCCGAACTTGGCGAACATCCCGGGATCTACATGCCTTCCACCGAGACGCACTACCTTGAGCGGCTCACCCATCTGCTCGCCGTGCTCCGCCCTCGCCTCCTCCTCCTCTCCCATCCTGGCTTCTGCGCCGAGGTAAACCGCCACTGCCATTTCCCCTTGAACAACGTGCAGCGATATCTCCGTTCGCCACTGCTGGAGCAGGCGCTCGGGCACGAGTAACAGCGTGCAACCCACCGGTTGTGGCAGCGCCTCCCCGCACTCGAAGGCGTCGGCAGCACCATGCAGCCCCGGCCATGGGTGCGCGGCGTGCAGCGCCAGGGTCATCAGAGTCTTCCCGAGGCCCATTTCGTCCGCGAGGATGCCCCCGGGCACCGTCATCGCGCCCGCGGGCGGCTCACCGCC
This sequence comes from Cymbomonas tetramitiformis, assembly GCA_001247695.2. Taxonomy (NCBI): domain Eukaryota; kingdom Viridiplantae; phylum Chlorophyta; class Pyramimonadophyceae; order Pyramimonadales; family Pyramimonadaceae; genus Cymbomonas; species Cymbomonas tetramitiformis. Next base: position 23,608 of record LGRX02009931.1, on the reverse strand, counting down.
CGCTCTCAGCTCATGCGTGTGCCGATTATAATACATCGCGGCCGGGTCACGCCCGCCGAGTAATGCTGAGAGCTCTGCTGGGAGGGGCGCTCTGCCAAGAGTGCCCACAAGGGGGGCCCACAGGGGGTGGTGTTCCCACCGCAGCGCATCAACGTCCTCCAGCTTCTCACGCTGCACCATCCACGTCACTCCTCGCACCTGAAAGTCGTAAAGCTCTGTGCTTAGCCGGCCTTCCACCGCAGCGGCCACGTGCTCCGCGCCCTCGAGCTCCGTGATTTGAGTCGCGGAATGCGCGGTGTACAGCCTCCGCGCGGTCACCGTAGGGTTGACTCGGGGACCAGCGCCGGCGGCCGCACATGCGAGTGGCCCTCTGTGTTCTCTGTCTGTGCCCTCGCCATGCCCCGCCTTTTGCCGCTTGGATGGTGGGGGGCTGGGCTCCTCTCCTAGGTCCCTGTCCCTGCGCTCCGTGCGCTGAGGCGTTAGAAGCTGATTCACCTGCTGCACTTCGGGAGAGCTTTGTGGGGCTGTGTGCCTCTGTAGTGCCAGCAAAGCCCGTCGTCCATCGTCTGGCGAAACCCTTTCTGACTGCGCTACAACATCTCCTGCAGCTCCACTCACCGTCGCAACCAGGACATAAGCCAAAATCGTGTTCGCCATCGGATGAAATCTGAACGCTGCGGATGCCTCTTGGAGGTCGAGCAGCGGCTCAAAGGTTTGCCGGTCGCGCATTCGCAGAACTCGCAGAATCGCACTGTGCAGCTTCGAGAATTCTGCCTGCTTCGTTTCCGGGTTGTCCCCTGTAAACTTTCTGCGCGCCGGCAAGAGCGTAATTACTGCCCGCACAATGTTGTCCAGTTTGTCCAACAGTGACGTCATCCGCTCGTCAACGTCCGCAGCAGCGCCCAATTCGGCGTGTGTCGTAGCCGCAATACCCCTCGTACAAGCATACAACCCACCTAGCGCATGTGTCTCATCCATCGGTGACGAATGCTCTGACATTTCTCGACTTGACATCTGTGGCCGCACGTCAGCTTACCTGCGCCAAAAACAAGAGATCGCGCTAAAAACCGAAGCAGTGGCATACACTCGCGCGCTTCCAGGTTCGCTCTAAAAGGGGCGTGCCCGATAGCCCTGAGAGAATCTATGGTGTTCCGTTTATCCAAGGATATGGGCCCACAAGACGTCTGATGGAGACTGTTATGGTCTATGTCAAGACACCGGGAAATCGCAACTACGCCGCACTCAGATACGTAAGGTCAATTTAATCCACTGCGATTAAGAAACACCCAAAGAAAGATGTCCAAAAAACATATGCGAATGATGGAAAGCATAGTGAGACAAGTAAGCCAGAGGGACCCTCCGGACACTGGCCCTATGCAAGAATGAGGCATGAGTCACACGCTTCCGGACACTCACCCTGTGCGAGAATGCGGCATGTGTCACATGGCTCCGAACACTGGCCCTCGCTTCCGGACACTCGCCCTGCGCTAGAATGCGGCATGAGTCACACGCCTCCGGACACTGGTGCTGTGCGAGGATGCGGCATGAGTCACACGCTTCCAGACAATGGTGCTGTGCGAGAATGCGGCATGAGTCACACGCTGCCAGACACTCGCCCTGTGCGAGACGTGATGAGTCACAAAGCCCCCGGCTGATGGTGCTGTGCAGACAGAGGAGTCTCACGCTTTCCGACACTGGTGGCTGTAGCGGTGATGCGTGACAGAGTCATACGCTTTCCAGACACCGCCCTGTGCGAGAATGGCGCATGAGTCAAGCACGCCCGCCACTGGAAGCAGCGAGAATGTGGTATGCGTCTCACGCTTCCGACACTGGTGCTGTGCGAGAATGCGGCATGAGTCACAAAGCTTCCGACACTGGTGCTGTGCGAGAATGCGGCATGAGTCACACGCTTCCAGACACTGGCCCTATATGAGAATGCGGCATGCGTCACATGGCTCTGGACCCGAGCCCTGTGCGAGGATGCAGCATGAGTCACACGCTTGCGGACTCTGGCGCTGGGTGAGAATGCAGCAAGAGTCATACAACTCCGGACACTGACCTAGTGCGAGAACGCGGCATGAGCCAAACGCTTCCGAACACTGGCCCTGTGCGAGAACGCGACGTGTCACACGCTTGTGTTGACACTGGCCCTTTGCGAGAAAGCGGCATGTGTCACACGCCTCTGGTCACTGGTGCTGTGGGAGAACGCAGCATAAGCTGCACGCTTCCGGACACTAGCCTTGTGCGAGAATGCAGCATGAGCCTGATGAGCTTGATTCAGCGGGTGCTAGGTAACATCTCGATGTGCATACCGGACTATATATGATCTGCGCGAACGTTAATTGCCGGAATATATCCAACCGCTTGTTCAAGTCACTGCGATTTATAGTCAAGCGTATTCACTAACCTAGTGAGAGTCGGCATGTCTCTCGTGTTTGTCTGACTGACTGGCGACGCACTCCGGACACAGTTGACAGATTGCACACGACGGGTCTCAGGAGCATTCGTCTCGATCCCAAAAAGCAACAGCTTGCTTAGTCAAAATAGTTGTAGCGGGCGAAGGCCGCTTGCTCGCAGCAGGGACACTTCGGATACTTTGTATTGTGGTATGCCAAATTCGATAACAAACAAGCAGCAATGAAAGCTCGGAGCCTGTGTGCCCGTGTGGGCGACAGTGCATATCGAGTTGATAGGTGCTTAAAACTCCGTGTTACAGACTGAGGTGAGATTGGAAAGTCTGCGCCTCGGAATGCCGAGACGATCATCCCGTCGCAGACGCCAGTGGCAGTGCACTAGTCTTCAAAATATAAATTGTATTCCTCCGGCACTGCTGTTATGCGGATATATGGCAGTACGTGTCTATGGGTGGCGTACTGTGAGTGCGAAGGCACAGACAGCGCAGTGTTGCGAATGGGCGAGCGCTTGGCAATGTGGCTCTGTAAGATGTGGAATATGAGGTGTGCCCTGTGCACACGCAAGTAGAGTGCCGTTTAGTGAAAGCAGGATATCCGGTTGCTCGGGTGGGCTTGTTACGAAGATCGTTCTTCTTTTTCGTAGAGCTTTGCTCTGCTGGTATGGTCGCTTCGGCAAAACATATCGAACTCGTTGAGGGATAAAGCTAATGGGGTAAAATGCCAAGAGATACTTTCGCACACGAGCCTGGCGTAGAACTTTGAAGTGCTAGAGAATGGGGTGCCAAGGATGCAAATCTGGTTGGAGTAGGAACGCTGCACACAATTGCCAATATGCGAAGACAATCGCGCGCTGCGCTGTAGTCTTCGAAGATGGATTGCCCGCAACCCCAACAGGCAGCAGCTATGCGCGATAACAAAATGCTATCTTTGCTGGCGAGACACAAATGAATTGTTTTTCCCGAGAACGAAATATGCAAATTCTAATAATCCCACCCATAATGATATTAATGAACTCAAAACTGAATCAGTTTTCTTATTGCTCAGATGAGATGCGCACAGGCATTCAACATCCAATACATTTGTTTCACGTGTATAAAAATCAATTTAGATATGTAGGATGTGGCACTCTCCGATTGCCAGTACGAGGCGAGAGCGAGATCGAGACCGATCGATCACACAGTCGACAGTCGAGTGATCACTCGACTGTATATAGAGCTACACACATACAGATACACATACGATAGGTTCCTACACGATACACATACAGTGACACTCTGACATGAATCTATCGGTCACAAGTTTTTGAAAAACGTTTAAAAAGCCCAACAGCAACAGCAACACTCGACTGTTGAACTGTGAACTCTGTCGTGTGTCAGCTGTCACTGTAATGCTATTTAAAATTAAATCCAAATCATGCATGATGAACTGTCAACAGTTCAACACTGATGAACTGCCAACAGTTCAACAGTCGAGTGGAACAGTCGAGTGTCAAGGATGCTAACTCTTGAACTGAGAACCGGAACGTCCAGTAGTGCATGATAGCGAGCGAGACGACATAAATGAGCGTAACTGAATAGTATTGATAGTCATTATATTCCTATATACCATATCTCATTGTTGTGAACGACATCCTCAAGTGGGTATTGGTGTACTATCGATCTGAAAATATTGTAGTAGTACAATGTATGTGGACACCACCAGCTGTTGCCTTCTTGGCCTCTCGATTTTCCGCCCAACTGCCTCCTTGCAATCCTGGTCTTAGTTCGCACAGGACCTGCGTCTTCGGGCACAACGAAAGAAGCACGTCCCAAGGGACAATACCTAATAGAACATCGGAAACACTTGTGGAAAAGCTGAGAAAAATCAATCGCAGTAGTTGAACCCTTACTATTTGCGCGAAAGCTGAAAACAGAGTTGCAGTAGACTTAATTGGGTTTCCCCAAAGCCTGCTTGCAAGCTTCGGCAAGACAAAGTCTCAATTTTCTTTCTGGCGCTTAAGCCACCGTCCATGATTGATAGCTTTGCTATCTCTTGAGGTGTGGAACTTGCCCTTGCGTTCTCGGTTTCGACCTCGTCCACAAATGGGCCGCCGTGGTGGAACCATGGGTGTATGTGACAAGCCGTGGTGGAAACGATTTCTGCCCAAGGATTTCTACAAAGTCTTCAAGCACTGCTTCCTGGGCAACACTGCGCCATGTGAAAGCCCACACAGCACAAGGGTGGTATTCCAGGTGAAGACCTGTGCCTCTTGCTTATGGGTCGGTTGCATCACATTGTTCTGGGCTGAGCCTATTCAGTCGCGTCGTAACTGTAAAATTGTACAGGGGACAGATTCCGGCCTGAAATCCATCCTAGATCTCACTGATGCCGAACCCTACGAGACTTTGAGGCTCAGACTTCCCAAAGGTGAAACTCTTCACGTTTTCTTTTCTTTGGTCGGCTGCACGCGGTCCATTACTCTCTGTAGTGGAAATCACTCTAATAAATAAAATCTTGGGACTTCTGTGGTATTTGTTCTGTGCCAATTATGTTTCTCAGTCCACGTGGTGACTCAGCGCACGACAGCGGCACTCCCTGTCTCAGTCCACGTGGTGACTCAGCGCACGACAGCGGCACTCCCTGTCTCAGTCCACGTGGTGACTCAGCGCACGACAGCGGCACTGCCTGTCTCAGTCCACGTGGTGACTTAGCGCACGACAGCGGCACTCTCACAAGTGCAAGCCAACTCTTCTTTGACGTCGTATGTTAGGATAAATGAATCTCAAGCGTGAACATTTGCCGAAGAGAAGGGCGACTCGAGCCTTTATCATTTTCTCACTGCGGTCGTCTCAGTGTACTAAACAAGTTACTGCCTCGCTAAGTTGACGATCAATAGGTTCTGTACTCTTGCGAGGCTGCCGAAAATTTACGAGAACCGTCAGTTGGCAAGGCGCCCTGTTGTCTGAGGGATATCGGGTTGCTTACGGCGCGGCTCCACACTTGCGCTGCCCGGCATTACGCGCAACGATGTGGGGGAAGCGTTTTATTGACTCGTTGAAGCCGCCTGCTTGGATGACAGCCTCTTCTCACCGGACTTGCACGAGTGGTGGGCGTTCTTTGCCGGTGAAGCCAGAAACCTCTCCCCCGAAGTCTCCCTGGTTGCTGTTCCATACCTAGTAGAACCGCTGCCACACTAAGAACCCAAACACTGAACCGCTCAGTGCCAGCTCAGCAGAAGCATACTTCGTCGGCGGTGTTTGCCTCATACTTGTGGTCTTCGGTCATCTTAGGCTGCATGGTCGACGATACTCAGGATGATCCGTGACTTCTTTCAGGATACTCCTGGCGTCACCTCGAAGCACACCGATGCAGAGGCCATCGTGTCGCCCGAGAGTTTCCTCCGAGTCCGCCCCTCGGAGGACGCCGCTTCGCAGCCGGGGCGCTTCGAGACATCCGATGCAAAGTCCTGCGCATGTATCGGCCCGAACTGTTCCCCAGAAGGTGGTCAGGTGAGTGCACTCTCTGTCATGGCGAGGCACATGTACGTGCACCTGTGCACGGGAGGCACATGTAATTAACAACTCTGAGATTTTGGTGGGGTTGGAGACTGTGTCGTGGCGTAGTTGCCGGTGTCGGGAAGTGAAAGTCGGGGTAGCACTTCAGCAGCATCTTCGAGTCGATCGTGGCGCAGCAGGAGCACGCGCAGCTTTAGGGGCCGCGTGAAGATCAACAGCACTGAGATCCCGATATTACGCCTTCCCTCTCCTGATGTGAGTACCGTGACATCAAGTGAGCAGTTGTGTGAATGGAAGCTCTACACGTTGACTAAAATAGTGACGGCCAAGTGGGCGTCACCTTACCACCATGCAAGTTGCCACGCATGAGATGCGAAGGCTTGGTTGTCCTGAAAAAGCAGCCCTTCCTTCTTCACCAAAAACCTGCTTGTGATTGGTAGAGACGTTTCCCTCGACTGCCGATGCTAGTGATTTCTGTCGGCTTGGGCTGTGGGAAAAAACAGACTGGGACGACAGAGGACTCAATCAGTCTGCATGGCATAGATCTTGACGAGACACAAGGCTGCCATTCTGAGAGGTATGAAGTCGCTCAGATGCAGTCCCTTCTGGCTCTCCTTCAAAGTAGGTGCTGCCCGGGCGATGGGCATCCTACTTGCTGCCCTCAGTTTGCTTCCACAAGGGATCATCTTTGCCCTTGCAAGAGGCACTCGTCTTTCATAAAGGGAGAAAGTACAATCTGCCATGCGGGCTGAAACTCTTAACAGACCTCTTACATGGGAGAGGAATATGCTTGTTGACCGGGGGACTGCAGGAAAGTGCCTTGGCATGATACTCCGTTCCAGATCCGGCTGGACCGATTGCTGCCGCCAGATATAGATGGACAAGAAGGTGCTCTGCAAGCGTTGAGAGCTCTGCAAGTGCGAGACCTGAACCGTGGTGCACTGGGGGGAACACCCATGACTCCCATTTGTGGCGGAGTGTCCATCTCTCCCATTCATGGAGTATGCCTTGCTCCCGAGACTGAGTCAAACGAGACTGCGAAGCATAAGAAACATGATGTTTCACCCCAGACGCCGATGCCGACGGTGTTGATCAGCTCGAGGTGCAGTGCCCGAAGGTTCAGGCCTGCCTCACAGACTCTGCTGCAAGTGTGACCAGCAGAGTCCTTGCGTCACTGCTCTTGGGAACACTGATAAGTATACAGGAGTACTTTGAATACATTGCCACATGCAAGTGAATGCATTGTCTCATGTACGAAATCGAGCAAGCGTGTGTATTGTCACATGTACAATCTTGAGCATACACATGCATTGCCATGTGTACATCAAGAGCAGGCGTATGCATCGCCACGTGTCCATGTGCGGCTAGATAGCGCGCATGTATTGCCACGTGTGTGGCTTATCTTTGGACCAATTCTACGTGTGTGTGTGCGCGCGGCTTGATTGCATGCGTGTATTGCCACATGTGGGGCTCGATTGCACACTTATTTTTCCACACGTTGCGCGCATGTATTGCTGCTTGTGCGCTCTCGATCAAATGTATGTGTTTTGACGATTAGAAAAATGGTAAAGACGGTGATTATCCCTGGTTGCTTGGCATTCATTTTTGCAGTGAGAGCAAGGTCTCGTCCTCTGATGCGAGTGGCAGCCAGCTCGATAAGGAGAACCTGCTTGGAGAGCCTATGCGAACGCCTGCGGCGGTACTGCTCTTTTTATACGTTTGTGATGTTTTGAGGATGATGTTAGCTATGATGTGAGGAAAATATGTCAAGCATCTATACGGGCTTGCTAGAGAAACACCCTACCACACCCATGCCACAATGCTTGGTTGGCCTATACACGCAGTACGCACTCTCCATCATTGGATTATGCGGACGAAGTGCTTGTTGATTGGACGAGGATATCTCGTTAAGGATCATGCATCCATGTCAATCAAGAGCGTATGGTTGAGATGAAGTGTGGCAGTGCCATAACGGCCTCCATTATATGTTTGGACAGTGACGATTTGGGAAGTTGTTAGTTTTCCTAATGCTGGTGAATCGCATGTGTGGACAACTGGACGTTTGGATGTTTTGTGCCATCATATATTTTGCACTTTCTTACGTGTGTGTTTGCCTGAGGGTCAACATAAGATCAACTTGGACCGACGCCCTTGCCTCGACTCAGATCAGGGGTGCCAAGAAGGGGCACAGGCGGTCACACTAAGTCGCATGATGCCCAAAAACTCGACCACCAAATATCTCCCATCAAGGTATGCAAATACTTGCTTTATTCTTAGCCTCCTTTTGACCGATATTATGATGCCTAATGGTTTATCCCGTTTTGCTGTTGATTGCACATTTCAGATGCAGAACATGTGCAGAGATCAAAACAGCAAGAAACCGCAGCTCAGAGATAGTTTGACCACTCCTTGGTGTGGCGGTGATGTGCGAAATGCAGGATTGTACCTTGTCACTTAACACCATTTCATGAACGTTTAGAGAAGGCTCTTAGAAATGGCGATGATAGCATTTGATGGATGTTAGTGATACAATATATGACACAAAGGAATCTTGCATCATGCATGTATGTATTTATTTTTTCTTTGATTACTTCCTTGATGTGTAGTGTCAAAAGGCACATAACATGGCATTTGTTAGATACATATAAATCGCTTTATTTGTAAACCATGAGTGAAAGACTACTTGTACATGCTGCGTTACCTTCACTCTATCCGGCCGATGACTGTCACAGGCCTTTATAGCTTTGCTCCTATATCCATCCACAGTCTTGTGCATTGCCATTCACAGACTATCCCACTTGGCATTCCATACTCCGTCCGTTCTGAATGGATTCAGCAGGTTTCGGACTTTCGAAGTAGCGCAGGATCTAGTAGTACCTAGTATGATTTCCAGTGAGTTTATAACACCATGAAATCATGATGCACACTGATGACTTTGGCACCCTTCGTTGCGTGCATTTTTGCTGAACAAAGATATGCTATACGGTATACATGTATTTTCGGGTGACCTTATAATAGAGGTAGATGGCCGTCAATCGGAGCTGTCCGTGGATCGGAACCGAGGCTGTTAACTATGAAAAGTATGATATATCACATGTTAATGATCGGTTTTTGGGGCACATTTTTCGAGGATTTTCGAGTATTATGTTTATATGTATATGGTATTTCACTATTTTTTACGTATGTATGTATTCCTCCCAAGCTCCTGATTATAGCGATACCAAGGTTGTCAATCAGACATAATCAGAATCAGATCAGAATCATATCAGAATCAGACGAAAATCAGACGGGTAGTAACGAAATCGATATTAAAACACACACACACATCTGTTTGTGTGTGTGTGTGTGTGTGTGTATGTGCATGTTATGCCGTTCTCGGTCATCAAACGATATACACCACGATTTTCGTTTATGAAGCCGCGCGGGGGGGGATGTCCCAAGTTTGAGCGGAGAATGGATGAGCTCACTCGAATATGGATGCTTTGATGCATCACTTCAACCCTACGAGGAACATGCGGCAAATAAGGGCGGACATAAAGTGTCAAAAATCGGATTAAGATCATATTCATATGAAAATCATATAGGCGATACCGTAATCGTAGTAGTCAGCCCGTCGTTTCTTCCTTCGACACCATTTCCCGGTATGATGCGTGCACTAATCGATCATATGTCGAGTAATACCGTAACGAAATGGAATACGCATTCGTTGGTACTGGGATTACTTCGGTAAATTATCGATGTCGATCGATAATATATCGATGTTGTCGATAAATATTGACATGTGTCAATAAAATTTCGTAGTTTGTCGATAAGATACCGATGTGTACCGATAAACGTATTACTAGAATGTCCTAGTGACACAGTGAAAACGCTGAACGCTGCAGGGTTTGAGCGAGGCAATCGGGTATCATAAAAGATAGAATGAATACAGGACTCTTAGGCTATCTAAGCTCTAAGGCCGTCACTAGGCAATCATACCGTGTGTCGCAGTCTAAGCTACCGAAGTCGAACTACTGAGTACAGGTAGGAAGTCACTGTATTGTCACTGTCACTGACATACGTCATACGGGGTACTGAACTACTGAATCTCAGCACACCACCTCGGCTGAGGTGGCACAGGAATGTGAAACAGGTAGCTAATACAAACTAAGAGGTCCCCGTCCACGGATCAGAACGACATCAACCAAAGGGCCGACCTGCCACCGTCACCGCTTCCAGCTCTCTCTAAACCGAATGCTAAAATACTAGTATATGCATGCCAACTAGGTGGACTGCCACAGGGATATGAAAATAGCAACTGGTCTCCGCCAGAACTCGCTCTCCGAGAGATGCTCTCATCCGATGCTGCTCAGCTCAATGGTCAACCAGGACTCGATGTCATAGAAGATGTCAAAGAAGTACACGCAGGATGTAGTCCAAAGGCCAGAATCCAGTCAGATGTGCTTAAGGTCAGAGTAGATGTCAAGGTTGATATTCAACCTTTCAGACTATGCGGCTGCTATTGAACAGTAGCAACTCGCAACAAGTATTTGGTGGGTATGAGTGCAGTCTGGTATCCAGAATCCCCTGCTTGAGCTTAATGCTTTCTCATATACCTCAATGTCCTCACACCTCATAGGCGTTACCACCATCGGGTTGTGAACCCGAGAACATTGGGTGAACTAACAGTATCGGCTGATCGAATTAGCCTGTTGATACCCGCATGGTGTTCAATTCATGCTTGAAGCGAAGACGCGTCCTTTCAGAACAGTTTGTTCTTCAAGAACTTGTCTTGCTTCATCATCGAGATGCTGTACTCAGCCTCTCGATGACAGATGTCACTCATGGTGAGTGGATGACAGATATTATGACTGTACATGTCATAGTCGACCGTACTGACGATACTCGACGACTGTAACTATGTCATTATAACATATAACATATGACATGACATGACATGACATGACATGACATGGTATGACATGTATGACACGTATGACATGTATGACACGTATGTTCATCGGTCATATCCCTGACAGATCTCCCCTCTTAGAAGAGTTGTGACCTCACAATATAGGGTGCATACATTTTTATATGTCTTTGATGTCTTTGTTGTTGAGCTGGTACCAGTCTTCTTACACCGATGAGGCGTCCCTCAAGGTGTTGTTAGGATATTGGGGGGAACTGAGTCCACTTTAAACCCTCACCTTAGGCATTTAGCCTTACAGTTCTTAGGATGTAGCCCCCATGAATTGCGTATCGTATTTCAGAGTGACGTTTCAAGGTATCCATGAATTGCGTATCGTATTTCAGAGTGACGTTTCAAGGTTTACAGTTCTTAGGATGTAGCCCCCATGAATTGCGTATCGTATTTCAGAGTGACGTTTCAAGGTATCTTCCGAGGTTTACGTTACGGATAGATATTGCGCTGCCGTTCGTATCGTATTTCAGAGTGACGAATTAAAAACGAATATGTTTTTACGGCTTTATATAATGCATCCACCTCTTCCTCCCTTCAGAGAGCTTACTCCCCCGAAGTTCACAGAAATACTATGGAGAGCCCGATTTTGGGGCTTGGTTTAATGCAAACGGAGTGGGCCCTGCTTAACGAGATATTGGAGGGTCTCTATGAGTCCACTTTAAATCCTTCACCCGATCTGCCCCAGTGCTCCTTTTATTTTTCGGTCCGGTACGCGCGCTTTGACGAACATTTCATAGAGTGGATTCGACAACGTACTAATGTGAAATTCGTTTTAGTTATGTGTGTCAAGCATAACTCAGGATCACAACTCCGTCCACCTCAGTATCCGGTAGCTGCGGATTACTGGCCATAAGATCCGAATGACAAACCACGGTCTGGCAAAGGTAGCATAGCAGTTTTTATTTATCCACAGATATGGTACCCGCATGTATGCGTATCTGTGCAAGGGTATGATTTGTACAAGGCTCACTACACCTCAGCAAGGAAGGATCAATTCCCGCTCCTGTCATATCAATTTGATGCAGGGTAAAAATGTTAGGGATGTAACCCTGCAGTTCTCGGGATGCAGCCCTGCAGTTCTTGGGATGCAGCCCTGCAGTTCTTGGGATGCAGCCCTGATTTTTATTCGGTCGGCAATTATTGGCCAAAGTCGTCGGCTATCAGCTTTTGACTCAGAAGCCACAATGTTATAGAAGCTACGACCTATCGTGACCATATGCGGCAGTTATGCCTTCAGCATACGTAGACAATACGATTATGTGGAACTTATAATCCCACTTAAATTGCATCATGTTAAATTTATCCATGTTGTGTTCAGGATTTGATAAGGGGTTGACGCCCCACAGGTCAAAGATCACTGTCTCGTAAGGCTCGCCTTAAGTGTGCGGCTTCGAGGGGCAGCGTCCCGGCGAGGCACAGGCATGATGCTTCCTTGACCACAATGGAGCTGGAAATGAGAATGCTCAAGATATCCGAAGATAGGAAGGCTTTTTGTTGGCCAGAGTTGTTGTCTAGATGCTTAACCTCTAAGGGATTGCATTCGAATACAAACTGTGCAACCATATATACATGTGACTTATGCATTGGTGTATGACTTTGATGAATTGTCACTTGGCATGAACCTGAAAGGAATGACGAGCAAACAGCTAGAGCGGCGGATCTCACTCACTCGGCTTTGCTGTTATGGAATTCGATGCCTGATGGCACAACTGGCAATCCTTGGCTCAGATGCTTTCCTTCAGACACTGGCAACAACTTGTGCGCCAGCTTCTCTATATTTGGGGAGAAACCATGAATTAATAATTCATCAATCAAAACACATGTTACCAAGGCTGATTCAACGAATCCTTCAACTCTTGAAATTCAACAATCAGCATCTCAGGCTGTCAAAGTAATGGTCGTAAGCTTACAATATAGCTTATTCATATTTTAAAAACCATCGTTCGCCTATGTCAGTGCCCTTCATATAATATGATAGAGCTGGAGAAATATGCATCTATGATTTCTTCATAATGAACTTCATGTGTTAGTAAGTCAAATAAAGACTTCATTTGATGCTTCAATCGGCATGATGTACCGTGTCATCAAACTTTATGACTGCTATACACAGATGCTGGAACTTTTCATAAGATTTTTAATCTTCCAAGCAAAATCACAATGATGTAAAATCAAAATGATGTAAATCAATTTGTGGCAGCTGTATGAAGAATGAATGAATCTATACTCCTTCCTCCCCCTTTAAAAAGAGGTGTATCAAACCAATCAGATGGTGATGGAGAATGCCATTCAATTATTATGTTATGTGAAAATGGTTTGATAGAAAATCAGACTGAGATTGCTCTACATAGTGCTTTCGAGGTAACAATGTCAATATATATGAACACCGATTCTCTCTACGTCATACCGGCAACATGCCTGACGCTTATGAATGTGGTGAATGCCAGATGATGTCAAATGTCAATGTCAATTCACTATGATTCAATATGCAGTTTGGGTTGCAGCCCATATACATTGTGGGTTCAGGGTCACAATAGTGTGCCCAACTTAGACAATGTTTCTGGATAATGATTGTCATAATGAACAACGAAACTAGTGATGGTACCGAAGCTCACTTTGGTATGGAAGCTCAATAGAGAGTCAATCAAGAATATGAATATCATTTCTCTACTATCGTAAAAGGCTCACAGATTTAGTGTCTGTAATGACAACAACTTACTACGAGCTGTATTTCCGTCTTTGATGAATGGTTGGTATGTCATTTCATTGTGACTAGAACATGTCATCGCCTAGTGATATGTGTATATATGAATCTTCTTTGGTACATGATCACATATCTCAATGGTGACCATTTTACTTTTGGGCATACACTATTCAGAGACTTGTCATGGTAAAGAAGTGTGAATGATGAATGTGTCATTTCAATGCCGACAGAATTGTGGCGTGTTGATGACTATTTACCATTAATTTAAAGTTTCTATAACTTTCCAGAATGAGAATGAACTGCGCTTGGAAACCATCTACAAATTGCGGGTTCGAGTCCCGCCATGGCTTTTCCCAAGACTTCGTGGCCTGATGGACAAGGCGACAAATTTCTAAACATTCCAGAATGAGCTTTCAAAGAGTTATAATTCCTCAATGAAGCATGTGTGTCTTATGTGCCACAAAAATGATGTCAATCTATATGTGGATGGTTTATACCATTGTATGCTATTCCACAGATAAGTAGTGATGTCAGAATAAACCTTTGGACAATTGCAACTCAGTATAAACCCGAGTGCATTCAAGTCCACTTGTATGCTCAGAATCTGAATCTAATGTACCTTTTATATGCACAGGATAGAATATATTTTCTATATGATTCTGGATTCAGGAACTAGAGTCAATGAAAAACTCCTTTCCTGTTTCAGACGATGAAACCTATTTCAGACGATGAAACCTTTATTCCCTTAGGTGCAATACCTTATCTTAAGGAATAGTCATTTTCAATACAAGTTTCAATCGATTTTCTCAAATCTGTCATCTTTATGATGATTAGACTGGTCAATTTTACAGCATAACCCACTTCACCTTGCTGAAGGAGATGACTCCCTTTTTAGGGTCATAGGGCAATATGTATGGCTGTTTTCATATGACACATGGAATGCATGAGTGGGTCGGCAACTTTGGAGAATTTCGGGATAAATCTCTTGAATTGGCCGACTATGCCCAAGTATAGCTGGCAATTTACCGGGTAAAGGAGTTTGGCCCTTGGTAATACCGGGTAAAATACCGGTAATACTTTGAGTGGTATTACCGAGGTAATACTATTCTGGGATTTTTGGCAATAATCAAAACGATCATGGGGCATCACGCACACATTATTATTGGGAGCCATACAAGTGTGCTCCTAGAGGCTTTGATGTATGCGCAATCGATCTAAGAAGGTGGCTAGACCAAATTCGAATGTTGTCGCCACCGAAACGAACAAAAACTACTTTTCAGAAAGTACAGACAGCCGCCCCGATTTTGGGGATTGGTTACATGCTGCACTCTCGGGTGCCGTCACCTGCCGTACAAATGTGCTCCTAGAGGCTTTGATGTATGCGCAATCGATCTATGAAGGTGGCTAGACCAAATTCGAATGTCGTCGCCACCGAAACGAACAAAAACTACTTCTCAGAAAGTACAGACAGCCGCCCCGATTTTCGGGATTGGTAATACCCTTACCCGGTATTACCAATGGTAAAATTTGGTATTTTGGCATGGAGGACGGTCAGAGTGTCCTAAGAAGGGTGAATCCATGACGGATATCTCTCGTGTTGCCACGCAGGGATGTACTCGCGTTGTGAACTGTTTAGACTTCGAGCACGTCTCACCCTCTCACGGAATGGGGATGTTGGAAATCGTCCTGGCGTGACGGCTGAGAAGCCGTCGATTTGATTTTTTCCATGGTAAAATGGGTAAAATCGATGGTAATACGGGGGTAATACCCGGTAATACCCATACCCGGTATTACCAATGGTAAAACTTTTTGGTAACGTGCGGTAATACCCCCCTGCACTAGGGTAAGGACTTTTTGGGGCAAAGTAATACTTGGTAAAATACTGGTAATACAGTAATCACTCACCTTTAAGAAAACCCGACGTTAAGAAACTAGCCAGCGTTTGGGGGGTGGGGGGGTACCCAACTCGATGAGTACGGCTGGCTGGCTTTTTCGGCTAAGAAAATGACCGAAATAAGAGATAACCGTGCTGGCTGACTACCGAGAATGCACTTTCTTAAATTTAAGAAAATTGGCTGGAAATTTAAGAAAATATAATAGAATTTAGGTAAAATTTAGCTGAAATTCAGCCTATATATGAGCTGAAATTCAGCCTATATATCACCTGAAATTCAGCCTATATATGACCTAAAATTCAGATATAGGCTGAAATTCAGCCTATATATGCGCTGAAATTCAGCCTATATGTGAGGCGATGTACAAGCTGAAATTCAGCCTATATATGAGGTACTGGCTTGTACCTGGCTTGTGCACTTTCCTCCACTGAAATGTTTTTGTCGGAAATATCACGAAGCTCTAGAACCTCCACGATCTCAGGGGACACTTCCCTCGGCTGCGTGGGCTGAGACGGAGGCTCACGGGGGGCTTCATTCTTGTTTGATGCCTTAGATTTAACCGCGTTCAATACTATTTCTTTAAGTTGCAAGTAGTCTTCTTCAGAAATAATCTCGTCGACAAAATCCTGTTTCAGGTCACGCAGCTGCGCACGGCTCTCTGGGTCCATGTCGGGCGGTGTGAAAATTTTAAGAAAGGCGCTGGGCTGAGGTGAGTGTCCACGTCTTGAGTGAAGAAATAAGCTGGCTGGTTGAAAATGAGCGATCTACTATTCTTCGAGTTCTCTTATGACGCTGACGCTGGCGGGGGGGGAGGGGGGGGTACCCAACTCGATGAGTACGGCTGGCTGGCCCAAAATCCCTGTTTTCTTAACGGTGAGTGATTACTGTACCTATACCTAGTATTACCTTTGGTAAAATTCGTGCCAGCCATATGCCCAAGAATGACCGAAGGTTAGACTTGCCATCTTTAGCCATGTGGCATAGAGGCTGCTTGCCAACAGTTGGGCCATAGGGTGGATAGCTATGTTAGCTATGTTGGAGGCTAAATAGCCATGATTGCACGGACTCTGTCTTCCATGATGGATAGACCTCTGAGATGTGGTGTCCGATGAATCAATACATTTGACAAACAACTCAACCTTAGAAGGTCGGATGAAGAGCTGATGATCTCTGCTGCACTGTATTTTTTTTGATGTGCACTACTGAAATGCCTCGTGATTCATATAATAATCTCACAGAATTGGCATTGTTCAATGGCGGTATGATCAGATATGTAATGATCAATGAAGACACGATGACGGTATGGCTTATTCAGCAGGCATGACTACCTCAAAGAGATGCCAATACATTTCAAGACATAAGGGCAATAGACTTATTATGTAGCCTTCAAAGGCAGCTAGCATTTATGCTGCATTGGTCAGCTCAGTGGCTTTGACCTATCTAGGTGTTGTACTCAGGCCGTAGCCTGCATATTGCATTGAGTACTCTTGACACCTTCAATGATCCAATCAGATGATATGTATGAAATATCAAGAATGGTTGCCCTTTTTCAGTGATCATCGGTGGCAGAGGCTATAGTGCTTGCACCGAGTCAATATATAATTCTAGTCTGGATATTAGACCAGATGTATACAAATGTCTAGGTCTTCAAAATCAAGCTCATATGTGCGTCATGGCTGATGACTTTAGAAATGTTCGATACATATGTGTGTCAACTTCATGGAGTTCTGCATGGTTTGACTGTATATAGTCATGATTACCAAAACGACAACGATGATGCAACTTATTTGTTTTATTATTTGTCTTTATTATTTATTTGGTTTTTAGTTGTATTTTTTTAGCTTATCATCTTCCCCCCTCAAAGAAGTGTAAATTGCTAGACGGTTGTCAGGCGCCGTTTAAATACAACAGAGGTCCGACCTCATATATGATGACGTGGTAGCTTACGATGAAGCTGGACAGCAGTTCTCGGGATGCAGCCCATTGCACCGAAGGTGCATCGCAGTTTTTGGGATGCAGCCCGAATTTACGTCATCAGCGTGGGTCACATCGTGCCCATGCATGTGCTGTACAAAATACAACACTACCCTCCAGCGGCGAAGTGGTTTGTTATTACCATCATCGTATGCTGTGGGATATCAAATATATAATCAGAGAGCATGGTAATATGTGTACCATGTTATCAATATCGAAGGGACTGTATCTTCTTTAAACTCCTCATGACTATATGTATAATGGTGTTGTACTGATGTCAACACCTTCTCTCTGAGTGATTTATTGATTTCAGATGTGATGTCGTGGCAGTCGACCTTGTCCGCTCGTACCGGGGGTTGCATGAAATGTGTCCACGTTATCGGCACGAGTCATATTGTGTCCATGCATACGCAATCTTAGCGCAGGTCACAATACAGTGCCCGAGCATACGCGATTTTAGAGTAGGTCACATTGTGCCTCAATTTATTACATCTGAGGAAATCTATTACTCATCTTTGTGAGTTTAGACAGCATTGTACTGATTGTAACGCTTTTTCTGATGATTTATATATCACAGATTATACCAAATGTGGTGATCAGTCCAGTGCAAAATATGTCACCGGAATGTACAGGGATTGTGAATGATTGCAATCCAGCTGGAGGAATAATCTCAGCAGCTGTTCTGTACTAATGAATTCATCGGAGTTATACTCATTTCGACGATTCGACCCCCATGTCATTTGCAGTGATGACAATTCATATGAATATATAGGAGCTTCCTCAGAATGTGGTGTCAACATATTATTATGAACAATTCACTTGCATCCTAGGACGAAGGAGTTACGCCTGGAAGGTTTTGCATGGTGGTCACCCAACAGTTATCAGCTGTTATTCAGGTGCCACATTCTGCCTTAAGTACTGGGACTATATCAACCAGTCCTACAGCGATGCACCTGTCCTTCCCACTCTTATGTATGGCTATAGTGCCAAAGTGTATCAGGTGGGATATATACTTATATACATTATATAACTATCATCTTCTGATCCAAAGATATGCAATTAAGCATGGTATCAGGTTATATGTTATATATATGTAGTTTAAGCATTCCAAAAACTGCTCGAAAATGTAAATGCTGAGCAATAGTCAACTTATAGTCATTGGGATGCAGTTTCCCATCCGAGTTTACACTTTATTAGTGACGGTGGGTTTAACGTTGTACAGATTTCAACGTTGCTTGTGGATGCAGTGGTTTTATCAAAAGCAATCCATCAGAAATCACCATATCGGAATATAAAATGGATGTGTGTGTGTGTGTGTGTGATACATATATATATCTGTATATTGCACATGTATTATATTTGTACATTGATGTAAATGAGGTGAAGTATATATATGGTTCCACCTTCTTCCCTCCTCAAGGAAGTGTGAATTCCACAGGCAGTTGTCAAGTGCCCATTACCTCATTAAGCAGCATGCAATTCCCATAGGAAGCAGCTGTACAGTTATTGGGTTGTTGCCCGATATATTGGTCATGAATGTGCTGATTTCAGCATGACCAAAATGCCAAATACAGAGTGTTTCACTATTATATAGTGGCATTTTAGGGTGTGTAGGGTTACTGTGACCCTCATCACCTACAGTGACATTAGGGTGTTACATGGTATCAGTAACACTTAATTATATCAAATTTAAGCAGTATGAACATTTCCTGAAGGAATGAAGCAAAACTGCATTTAGCATGTC
The DNA here is from genome assembly GCA_001247695.2 of Cymbomonas tetramitiformis. Classification (NCBI taxonomy): domain Eukaryota; kingdom Viridiplantae; phylum Chlorophyta; class Pyramimonadophyceae; order Pyramimonadales; family Pyramimonadaceae; genus Cymbomonas; species Cymbomonas tetramitiformis. The sequence continues at coordinate 4,426 of LGRX02009931.1, read as the reverse complement.
ACTGTTTACTACGTGATACTTGAGAGGTACGTTACACCCCCTAGTTTTTGCACGTGATTATTAGGGTGTTACATGGTGTTACAAGTGCTCACAAATTTTTGCATATACCATTGATAGGTAAAAAATTGGATGAGCAAAAAAAAAAAATCAGACCCGAATTTTCATTTTGAAATCATACGTGTGAGATTTTTACCCATTTTCACCACTTTTTGACCTATGAGTCAGTGTGTGTGTGGGCACTAGGTGTATACTACAATGTATACAGCTATTACACCTCTGTAATATATCTCACCTGAATACATGAAATGGAATTTGGCATTTTTCATGTTGGTTTGTGAAGATATACATATGGTCAATTTTTGGTACATTGGGTTTTGCTGATTAAAACCCATGAAAAGTGGACCAAACCCCAATGATATATATATAGGTGTATCAACTTTAAGTGCAGTCACTTAAGTGATAACTTGTCAGTAACCTATCATCTACTTGGGCATATGGCGGTGCACTGAAAGAGTATCAAGTGATATCTTCAGATTCCAAGTAGATCAGAACAAAGCTTGATAAATGAATCAGAGCAGTGTCTATAACAACCTCTATCAGCTTCAATATGATTACTGATCTGAGAGAGTTACATGCATTTGAACTGATCAGAACTGTATCAATTGTCAGAATGCAATGTAGAAGTTGGTGTTGCTCCAGCGATAGTAAAGGTATGGACAGTGTTCAGCAGTTACCAGCTGCATTATGAACACCGTATACTGCCTTCGGGTCTGGAGATATTCTCCATCCAGCCCTACAGCATGTGGTTTTATCCTGTTTACCATAACCATCGCCATCACTGACATCCAACACGCACATGTGTTTGTTGGATGGTATCTACATTATCATATACATGGTATTGTAGTTGATCATTTCACTTTATGAATAAGTGAATGTCAACATAGTGTCAGTGATTGTGCATTATGCAGGTACTTGCTAATTTAGTACACTAAAACAAATTGATTTATCATATAAGATGATCTGTATACCACTGGACAGCATGTAGCTAGTATGATATATATCAATTTGGTTAGTAGGTTGTAATCCTGCATATCTCATCATGATGAATGACGAGTTGATTGATATATTTCACACATGGCTCCGGTGAGTATTCCTTTCATTGATCAACAGTAGAACAGTATCCCATCCCAAATCCTGCGTCAGGAAATACTGAGCTAATTACTGTCTTAATGATCTTCATGATCGGCACCTTACACCAAGTGGGTTCATTTATAGCCTACACTTGCACAGCAGGTATGCTATGTGATATATTGATGCAACATCTGGTATGTATGTAAGATGTGCATTTCTACAGTGTAACATGGTTGTATTGATTGCTCAACCCTCGGTTCCATAGGGTACAAGCCTATGGTCGGTTAGGCGCGGACAGACAGTCACCAAGTCGATCGACATAACTATATGGTGATTTTAAGATAGGTCCTTACTTTTTAAGCTTGCAATACTTGCTGGATGTGACACACCGTGTGTCACTTCCTATTATCTGTACTAGTACTCGGTACAGTACGGGTGTCACAGGTTTAGGGTTTCCGGCATAAAGCCGAGACTATCTGATGTTTATTTACACTCTTGCAAACCGAAAGTGAAAGCATTCTGACCGTAACTCAATATATAGTCGTAGCTATATATCTCACAGGTTATGGTGCGCCAGGCACCTTCCACTACTTTTGATTACATGAGTGGCTAAACCACTCCGCTTGGTGGGACGTTGGGGGCCCAATTTGATGTCGTGATTTTCGCAGTTGCGGTCGAGAGCTAGTTTACGGGCGGATTGATTTGGTATCGCTGCAGCGTGCGCCTACCTGGGATTATTTTGTATTGTCCGCGTTGGATTTCACTCGACTGAAACTTGATCAATTTGTGTCGTGGGATTCCTTGGCCGCCGCGTTTCCGATTTTGCAATTTCACAGTTACGGCTTCCTTAATTATCCGTTCCGACACTACTGCATCTTACGGCTCTCGACCATCGCTTTTCTGTGTTCTTCGACATCGGCCCTCTACCCCAACGTTCCCACCTACTGGATTTCCATCATGAGTGTTAACTCTCACGTCACGCCTCCCTTGGGGGCCAACAATCGCATTCGACTAGACACGATTTTTTCACGCGACGTCGGGTCTCGCTATAGACCGACGCCAAATTCTCCGGGTGTCACCCGCACGGTTCCGGACCGGACTCGAGCTGCGGCTGTCCAGAATTCTACTTGGGACGTCGACATCATCAAGAGAATCTCTCGCGACGCCTTGGGCTCCAAGGAGGACACCTTTCATGGAGACGAAGTACGCCGTAACACGCTCTGGACGTCCATTGTGAAGTCCTTGCAGCGCGCGTTCGAGCAGAAGGACCCCAACAATGCCGCTCTTTTTTATTTGGCGGACACGACGAAAGAGGTCAACACCATCTTCAATGCCATCCTCTTCTCGACTTTGACTTCGTTGACTTCTCCTATTTCACCCGCACGACGTTGGGTTGAGGCCTCGGGACGGGCTTCGCCTCAGGATGGCAAGCGTGCTCTTCTCGAGGTCCCTCGCGTGGATCCCTCGCGTGGTTCGACCTCTTGGGCATTACGAGGAGCTATGCTCCATTTATTTCGACGACAAGAAGGACCCCGACCCCCTTATCCAAGATTTCGACGCATGCCTGACTGCTATTGGCAACGGCGCCTCTGGGCCTCTCGACAACATGATGGCCAAGAAGCAGCTTCTGGCTTCTCTCGACCCCGAGTTCTACGACAAGGTCATTACCCCGCTTCGTCTCGACGTTGAGTTGGCCAAGGTCAAGCTCGAGGACATCTACGCCCACGTCCTCGAGATTTGGGATGCCAACGCCGGCAGGAGCAGGCACGTGCCCTTCGTGGACAAGTCCAATGTGTTGTACTCTGGTCTGCCGTCCGACGTTGACGTGAAAGCCCTGATCAAAGAGTTTCAATTCCTCATCGACGCCGCCAACAAAGTTCTTGCGACGCTCTCCGACGAGGATGCGCACGACGAGCCGACGACTAGATGGCCGACTCCGGCTACGGGCAAGCCTACTACGGGCAAGCCAGGTGTGCACTTTCCACCCTCCTCTTGGCGTGACCGCCAGAACCGTCGGGGAGATGGGAAGTTTCACGGCCGGAAGCGTGATTGGAAGCACCGCTTCGCCGCTTCGCTCGCCCCTTCCCAAGGGCGGGAATTGGCCGCAAGACCGCCACCGCCGCAACGACAACAAGCATTTCGGCATGCACTCCGTGTCGTTCCACGTCGTCTCCAAGGCCTTCGTTCCGGAGTGTGCCCGATGCCCTCCGGGTTTTTGGCATGACTCCGCGAATTGTCCCACCGCCGACATCGAGTGCGACAAGTGCGTGATTGAGCAAGCCGACGACGCCGAAGGCCTCGTGTCCGCCTTCCAGACTGCGTTCGACACTGAGGACGACACGGCCTTTGCTCGACTCTGTGTTCAGCATGATCATCCCTTCGTTGGTTCGGCAGGACGAGGAGCCCTTCACGTTCTCCGAGGACTTTGACGTGGGGCTCCGTGCACAGTACGCGGGATTAACGCCCTCCCAACCCTCACTCCTCGCTACCCGCGTGCATGAAGCCCGCACCGCTCTACGTGAGCTCAAGCAGGTGGCTGGTGGTGCTGAGTCCGACACTCAGCACTTTCCGATGGTCCACTTCGGTTCGGCCACGCCCTCCGTGATCGACGATGCCGTCGTGGAGCATGAGCCGGGAGTGGCGATCGAGACCGATGAGGACGCGGTAATTTACCCGAAGCAGTTTGTTGACGGTGAGCCGCCCTTCGAGAAGTCTTTTATGGACAACATGTCTGTGCAATTGGGCTTCTTTGAGCCCGCCCCAGAGGTGTCAGCTATTTCTTTCAATCCCCTTCCTCCATATATTTCTTCCACGCATGATTCCGCTAGCGTGGCTGACACGGAGTCCGACGGCGGGGACTTGCATGATGCCGTCCCACCGCCCGCTCCGCGGGTTGGTGGTGTACGGGCGCCTTCAATCGGCACATTCCTCACGGCAGCAGCTATCCCTGCTTTGTTTCTGTGTGTGAGCATCGCCTTGATCGACACCGTCACCGCCACTGCACTTTGTGATGTGGAGATTGCTCCACGGTCGGTGGTGTACGGGTCCTGCTCTGGTTATCAGAATGGCACAGTGGACTACTTCACTGACCCCGACCTTCTGGACACTGGACCGGCTGACTACAGCAACATCTTCAATCTGGACGCTGGTTTCCTGGACTCTGACTGCTTCGGCATCTACAGTCTAGACTTCAAATTTGAGAACTACAACGACTACAAACTATGTGAACTCTGCTCTGTGGACCACTTTCAAGGTGGCTAGAGTTGCTTTCAGAAGCCTAGTAGCACAACTAGAT